>JALPQI010010326.1:0-45075 GCA_025490895.1 Thaumatotibia leucotreta | reverse complement strand
TAACTACCTACTCCCTTCACTCCAAAAACAATACGTAACTACCTACAGTATCTACTCCCTTCACTCCTAACATTGTCCCATACTTGAAACCGCTTTTCAAAGACTATATTAAATAGGCAGAACTTTCCTCAGAACTGTTTAGCCTCAGGTCAGATTGCCTAATTTATCATTCATACTTCAAGTCTAGCTCCGAGATTTGAAAAGTTTACAACCTTTGCAGCTTTACACAAGAGAATTCTGGGACATGAAAAGTAGGTAAAGTGTATTGCTACAATCATAGCGAAGTGAACTTAATAATGAGATTTAATAACTTAAGTAAAACATAAAAAATTACATTATATATTAACTTACAATATTGAAGTAAAAAACTAGATCCTAAATGTAAACTTAACTTAAAAAGCAAAATTATATAGGTACATAAAAAAATCATGGCAAAAATATCCGTCAATATCCGCTCCTTAGCGCTTCCGGTGCAAAGGTGCCCATAACACTCACGGCATTGCCGTGGCCGCGTTGGATAGCTATGGCCAACCTCTGCACCAGAAACGATTCGGAGCGGTGGTCTTCTCCCCTTTGCCTGAGTCTTAATAATTAAATAATCAGACTTTGATAATATCTTCACCGCTCACGTCAAGAAGCGTTAAAACAAAAAGGAACAAGACAAATTACTTTTTTAACGGAGACTGAGTAATCTATAAAGTAACTAGAGTTTATTTCAGTTTTCAACCTTACCTTACGAAAACAAGTGCTATTTTGCTTTGATCCAAATGTAGACGTGCAAATCATGTTTTTGCCTAGCAATTTAATGTTTGAATGGCTATGAAATTGGATTTGTAGGGAATCCTAGTAGATTCTAGTTCTTTAAAGGTCGGAAACTGAATTGTGATGAAAACTGGAACCGCTCCTTCTAAAATAATAATTTTTTATTCGTTTAAATTTTATTGCACAAACAAAGAAAACTGTACAAATGGCGGACTTAATGCTAAAAGGGATTATCTGCTAGTCAATCATTGATTGGGTCAACAGAGATAAATTAAGTCGATGCTGGAGAAAGAATTAATGAAAGGTGCGGTTAAACTAAAAGAGCATTCGCTGTTCTAACCTCCCACTCTACGAAATTCGATCGGTACACAAAACGTGATTGGTTGATTTCTTAGAACGTGCGCTAGAACAGCGAAGTTCTACAGCGAAGTTCTTTTGGTTTAAACGCACCTTAACTTGTAAATGCAAAGTCATATTGATATATGTACAGGGTGATTAATCTAAATGGGCAGTATGGAGGATTGGAAATCATAACAGATGTTGTCTTAGGAACAATAATGTTTTACCAGATTTGAATTAAAAAAAAATTATAAATTAATATTTTTGAAGTATTTTTAAAATATTAAATATTTTATAGGTAGTGTTTTAAGAAATATTTAAACAATATTAAAAAATTATGAAAAAAAATATTTTGCCAGATTTGAACTGGTGGCCTTAGGTTCAATAATCCTACCGCACCGCTCTAACCAATTAAACATTTAATTTTATATCTTCAAATAAAAAACAAACAAAACATTCTTTACTTTCTTTTTACAGAGCAATTTATCTTAAACTAATGAGATTAACACTGTAATGAAAACGATGGTGGCTAAAGAAAGCAAGATATAAACTTAATGTCTTAATAAAATAATTAAATGACTAATCTATTGACAAAAAGCAGTTACCAACCGACAACGAAGAGCATAGGGAACAATTAGAACTAATGATTGAATTAATCCGAGGCCGGAATTGAGCAATGTTGCCAGATAACGTCCCAAGAGAGACAGATTTCAGGAGACAGAATACTCTCTCTAATACTTTACAGGATAATTACAGGGTCTTGATCCTGAATGTGAAAAACGTGTTACGATGGTCTTTCTGAAAAATGGTTCCTATGGAACAAATATGATAAATATGTTACGACATTGTGGGAAATATGATAATCGCAAAAAAAAAAACTGATTTCATACCGACCGGTGCGGAAGTGTTCATAATTTCAAGTAACGTTTCATAATTATGTATAGATATAGATATGCAAGAGATTAGTATAGAGAAAGGCTTACATAATTACTAAAAAAATATTAAATTTCAATATTGGGCATAGACTCAAGTCGCCATTGTGTTGTTATATTGTAAATAAGATCTTTAACGTCTAGATTTTGTTATTTCATATGTGTTTTATTTGTAGTATTAAATAAATGTATTTACTTTCTTTTATAAAAATACCTATGTTCAAAAACTATAGGGTTTTTAAACTTTTAGGTTAAAAAGTCTGTTCAAAGTTGTTTACTAGATAATACAGCTCAGAATGAATAATCCTCTCGGTAATTTATCTTTACGTACATTATCTGGTAACCAGCAAGCAAGGGGAGTAATTACAATTGAATTAATCTCACTGTGTTCAGTAGTTGAATCTTGCGAGTTACCTCCCAAGGGATTTGTGGAACAACGCCCTCTAACCACACTAGACATCTACTGTACAGTGGTAAACCAGTTTAAAAATACATTAACTTTCAAATTGAAGTTTCGTGAAACTCAAATCAAATTATTTCTCTCTATATACCATTTGAATTAGAGTCACTGACCATTCTTTGATTTGCAGGCTTATGATGGTACCGTGTTTAATCGTTTGTCGTTAGGTTATAACAAGTATGTAAGTGCGAAAGTCATGCGTAGCAGGATAAATAGATAAAGCGGGACCATCATAAGCCACCTGATAGATGATGGGCAGCAGTGTCATCATAGTGGACACATTACTGCGATCGCTAATTCGCTTGCCCAGCGTGGCGATTATGGGAATTTACCTCCTAATGCGTCTATACGCATAGTTAGTCGGATAGGCCTACGTCCAGCAGTGGACTGAGATAGGCTGATGATGTATGTGATATTTGTGATATTTTTTACTCCCACAATAATATGTAAATAATAATAAATAAATATCTCGCGACATCTTACACAAATCGACCTAGGCCCACGGTAAGCTCGGATTGTGATGCGGGTACCAAGCGACGACATATATAATAGATAGATACATATAGACACTTAAATACATAGACAGCCAGGACCAAGGAACAAATATTTGTGATAAATAAATACACAAATAATGCCCTCGCCGGGATTCGAACCCGGAACCTCCAGCTTCGTAGGCAGGGTCACTACCAACTAGGCTACGGAGGCTGATGTGTGTATATACCATTTACTTACCAGGACCGGGAGCAGTGGCGGACAGGAAGAGAGGCCTATTATGCTCAGCAGTGTGCGAGTAACGGCTGAAAATGACGATGATGATGATATACCACTTATTTCTTTTCTCAAACATGCAATGAAATATTTTCTTTACGTTCCTTAAAATAGACTTGGAAGTATCGCTTTTAGGGCGTAGTAACTCACTGGGATGGAAATGGAATTTCATAACACTTTTCAGGCTTAGGGCTGCAAAGTAACTTTTTTTTATTTCGACAACATTGTCATTATTTTTTTGTATTTCTTTGTTTCTTTGAGAAAAGCACTATTCATGCCTCTTTACCAACTTGGCCAGAAATCCTCATTTTCCCGGCCTCTGCAGTGTTATTCACTAAGGAAACCGCCTTGCTGTCAGCGCTGTGACAGCGCTGCGGCAGCGTCGAGCCTAAAAATGGTATTCACTAATGTACTTTAAACGACACTAGTGCTCGGTGACGAATGCGGCGTGAGCTGGAACTACACTGCGTCGAGAGTTTGACGTTTAATGTATGAACTTCGTATTCTCTAACGAAAAACAGCGACGAACTCGCCCGCAACTTCACTCACAGCCTCGATTCCTAATGTCAAATAAAACAGCTAGGATTTTAGACAAGGCTGTCTCGTCGTCGAGCTCGTTGACGAACGCAGCGTCGAATGTGTCAATAAGAGAATAGCATAGCTGATGTAATGTACTATTATTTCCCTCTAGCTATACCAGAAAACCGAAAGCTATTCGGATAGAAGGTGCATGCATGTATTGCTTGCTCTTAGAGTATGGTCAAAGGTGCCTAGCCTTGTAAGGGACTATATACCCGAGAAAATTGACTGGTGGTTGCTAGGACCGAGTGGCCGAGTGGTACAGGCATCAGCCGCGAAAGCTGAGTTCGTGGGTTTGATTCCCACGTCGGACGTTGGTGATCTTGGTCTATTTTTCTTAGATATAATATTTATACTGCATTAGTTTTCCTTTGAGGGTTTATGTTTGAAACTTTTATATAACACAAAAAAAATGAAAAATAAAATATTTTTTGCAATGTGACCTAATGTCGTGTTTTTGCTTCTTTTAGACTCAGGACTACGAGGTTCAGGTTAAAGTATTTCCCCATTTATAAATTACGATATGATATATGATATGATTTTATAATAATAATAATAATAATAATCCATTTATTTTCAGGCATCGAAGGCCCATAGATACATACCTTACAAACTAACATACATATTAACATAAATTATTAATCTAAGTTATTTTGGCGACATAACAGGAAGTCTCTGTTTCGTCGCCTGATCCGGCGTAGGATTTGGCAAACTCCCACGGAACCGCCGAAACACTACCCCCTTCGGCCAGAAGTCGGCGCTTGCGATGGTGTCCTGCAGCGACCGCGGCACGCGCACCACAAACGAGCTGAAGTGCACGTAGTGGCGCGACCGCAGCTGGAACACCCTTAAGTCGAAGCGGGTCTTCTTGCGAATATATTCCACCACATCATTGGCCGTAGCGGAATAATGCAGGCGCGACACATAAAGCGCCTTGTTCGGAAGGGCAACACGCAGACCAGATGTATTATCCAAGTCCGCAGTGCCACACTGGCTCTTACGAGGCACCTTGCGCGCCTTCTTCTTCTTCGTCACCGGCGTGAATCCCACTTCATCCACTCCGGCGCGAGAAAGGTCCTCAATGCGAGGAGCACTTTCCGGCACCTCAGAAGGTGCTTTGTTCCGTTTTGCAGCAGCAGCGGCGTAGTTGCGACGAGGAGCCGATGATTCAGCCACTGGAGCAGAAACCGGGATAACAGGACGCGGAGTGCGGAGCGCACGCGCTGGGCAGGCTACTGGCGTCATATTCGTGACGCATGCCGCTGACACAGCATCGCACGTATTTGCACGCGCATCGTTACTCGAGCCCAAGTCGGTGACCGCGCCTGACCTACATACCGAATCTTTGCCACGAAGTGTCACTATTTCGGCACGTAAATCAGAGATGTTATTATTGGCCATCTCCAACTTGGACTGCACTTCAACTAGACTCGCCTTCAGGAATGTTATGTCCTTCAGCAGCCTAGTAACATCGACGTGATCGAAGGACACTGGCGGTAAACGGTCCAGCCGCTTTGCAACGAAAGCAGGCACGTCATCTGGATTGGTCTCCCGGAACAGCTTTATTTAGCTTTATTTTATGATACGATATGATATGTTTCAGCTAATCTTAGAGGAACACGACGAAAAATGAAAAAAAAAGGTAGCAGATACGCAAATATTGTCGGATGAAAATAAAGTCATTATTTATGTACATAATGTACCTACCTAAGGTAACTATTTTGAATAACTTTTACTTTGGGTCCAAATATTAAAACTCAGAAAAAAAAATCCTACAACTCCACCTATCTTAGCCCATTTCTATAGAACAACAATGGAAGTGTATTTTTTTCCTTGAGTTTTCACAATTGGTCCCACAGTACAAGTTGTTTAAAATAATTAATAGCTTCACTTAATATTTTACTATCTTGCATCACCATTTTTGTAACATCCTGTATGGAAAATTTATTTTTCCTAACTAGTGTGAAAAAAATAACTTTCCACACGCTTCGCGCGCTGTAATTTCTCTTATTGACGCACTTATTATGAAAAAAATCGTCCCTTACACGTGCAAAAACTTTTTTTTAACTCGGGTGATTGTTGCTCTCGTTTCAATCAGGCTCCAACTTTCACCCTCGCCGAAAAAAAGTTTTCCCGCACTAGTTAGGAAATGTAATATTAGGTAACCATACATTTAGGCATAACAAAGTTTCTCTATTGAGGATACAGACGACCGGGCAAAGGGGAAGCAAAAAAACACGGAAGGCGGACCCTGCTAAATAACTATAAGGCCTAAATGTTGATGATGATTCAGACAATAAGAAAACCGAACTTAGTCTTTCAAGGTTTTATTCTTTACCAGGGATACATGGAGAGTTTCAAAAGAGGTGGTAAGGTGCCTTAAGGTAATTTCGAAAGTAATGTAATTCCGAAAATCATAGAAAAATCACTCGTAATTACATCTTCTTAAATGTCATCTGTCGGAATTATCCGGCGCATTTTTGACATTCGATATTACCCGAATACGCCTTACTGGATTTTCAGTACTAAATATTTTTTCTTTGAAATGCATAATGCAGCGTTACATATGATTATATCATTATCGATTGCTGAACAGCTGAGAGCTGAGGTTACTTCGCCGACTGTTTAGACGCAATGCAGATCACGTGTGCGCCGGCAGCCGGCAATCGCTACACGCCCTGTAAACTCCTCTATCCTCCTCAAGCTATTGTTTTTCACCTTGGGAAGAAAAAGATGGGCAACAAGGGTTGAGACGTCGGCGCGTCTGCGTATAGATGCGGTCGATTCGTTGCGCGCGCATGCTGGCTTCGACGCTCGACGGCCATCATTCCGGTCGGAGTGGTCGAGCGGACCGGTCGTCCGCCTTGCCGGCGGTATGGAAAACGACGAGGAGCGATCCTTGTCCCTGGGCACCGAGGTCTCGGCCTCAGTCCCACCCCCCAGTCCCCACACTGGGTGCTATCTACTCGCGGTTGTCGGCGAACCTCACACGCACGAGCATAAGGAGATTATTTTGCAGCGACTTGTCAAAGGTAAGTGTCAGGGTGACAGATGTCAGTGATGTGAAAGTGATGATTTCGTGATTTCATGCCGGTTCAAGTGCTCAGAAAAAAATGTAGAGTGTTTAAAGGATGTTATCAGTTTTTTTTATTATTGCGTCATTATGCGTAAAAAACATGCAAAAAGAATATGCTTCCAATTTGAATCCAACAATAGCAATAATACTTAATGTTTCGAGATATTGTGTTTTTACTGTGTCCGGTAAAAAGTTGCGAAGTTTTTTTGCGTAATTTACGTTTGAGTTATATATAGACTAGACCCCGTTTGTTTATTCGCTGATTAAAGAAATCGCTTTAACTGTGGATAGTATACGTTACAGGTAATTATTGTAAAGTAATTCAAGATAGCGGCAAATCGTAAAGCATGCCGTAAAGAGATTCTTTAAAACGATTGCCGGTAAGAACAAAGAAGCCGGTGTAAATGGCCGACTAACTAAATGAAAAAAAAATATTTAGAGGCTATTAAATCGAAAATTAATAAAGTCGTTTAGATATTTTTCCCAACAAATACTTTAACCGTGAAAGCGTGAATTTTTAACGAGACTTTAGTAAGATACAAATTATAGGTTCGTAGTTATTTTATTACATTCCGTGTTTATTTGTCGCGTGACAGTCGTACTTGCAGAAAATACAATTCAAGAAAATAACAGTTGTAAAAATTCAGACTATTTTCATAGCTTACGTAATTTTTAGGATACCTATATTCAGTATACCTAGTCATTCTACTAGAAAAAGAAATGGACGTCTCCAACAACGCAATGTCACGCGACACATCGATCTCGTTATTATTGCAGTGATTGAACGGCGCTATGAAAAACTGACCTACTACTGGTTATCGAATAGTTTTTACAGTAACTGACAGTAAATTAACCGATTGACCCCTGAACGGGCAGTTGGGCAGTGACAGATGACTGACAGCCCAAAATGGCCGCTCCGTCGGTATGCCGGCCGGCGTCACAGGTCGGAAAAACTCGCTTTTCCGGCTGGGAATAAACAAACTGTATTTTACATGAAGCGTTCATATAAAATAAAGCGGTTATACTAGCCTCTTGGCTCTATATAAAGACAATGTTAAGTACATACTTTTGCTAAGAATTATGAAATAGAATCGCTTAGACGCTCCGCTTAGATGGCCGTGTGATGACGGCAGTAAGAATGCATTTGTCGTAAAAGTCGAGTAACGGATTGAAGTGTCACTGACCATTATTTGATAAAAGATTGATAATGGGCAGTAGCGTCATCATAGTGGACACATTACTGCGATCGCCAATCCGCTTGCCCATCGTGGCGATTATGGGCCTACTACTAGATGCTCCGCTTTCAAAAATATGAGGTGTAACTTACGTGAAAAAGAAATTATGGGAAAGTATAAAAGAGTAATAATTAACTAATTATTTTACGGGTAAGCTAATCGTAGGAGTGCTCGTGACTGCTCATTTATGGGCTCACTTCCAATTTAAATACTAACCACTGCCCAGAAAAGGAGTGTATTACAAGATTCATATGGCTCATTCTATTACTTTAAAATGAATTGTGCTGAAACTTATAGAGACAGACATTTTAGTGAAAATAATATGAAAATGAATTTTGCAAATCGATGCAGTGTTAGGTACATCCCTTCTTTACATGCAATTTTCTCATATAACTTTATTGCCATGGATATCTTGTTATCCTAATTCTCTACTTATATTTTTCTCTAGAGTGCGTAATTATTTAGCACCATCACGCTCGCTCCAATACGAGTACACCAGTGTGAGTGTTTGTTCCGATACATCAATACGAGCGTGATAGTCTGCTTATAGGTGCATTCAGACCAAACGAGCATTCGCTATTCTAACCCCCTACTCTACGAAATTCGATCGTTACACAAAACGTGTTTCATTGATTTCGTAGAGTGCACCACTTTACAAGCGTGGTAGATTGCTTTACGTATCGAGCAAACGCAAATCTTACCTGCCAAATAGTACGTCTACAGATTGAAGCAAATCGGTATAAGGCATAGTTATCTGGGTAATGCATACCAGGTATTTGCAACGTTACTGATACTCTCACCGGATAAGCATTAACTTTTGATTTCGACTGCATGGAAAATAATATAATTATAGCGATGAATTTTTTAAAGGATTCCTTTGCATTCTGTTATTGTGATGTTACTAAAACTAACACCTTTATAGTAGACCTTATATCTTTGTATTTACAATTAAGTATACCATGACAAATTATGACAGTAGAAGAGTCGAAAAAACATGAAAAGGTTTTGAACAAAATAATGGAAGGTTTTTGAAAGGTGGCAACTACTTTTTTCTGGAGATTTTTGAAGATGAGAAAAAAGTCGAAAATAAGCATACGACCTGAAGTGTAACATTATAAGCCTATATTATTCAATATATTTCTGGACAACGCCCGCTCCTATTACCTAAGCGTATCAGATCGGGCATTAGCCGAGGGTGCTCTGGATGAAGACTCTCTTAATAGGTCGAAACAAGTCGAGCAATCATCGACTCAAATTACGTGAACCCGGCTCGATAATATTTTAATATTAATAAAAAATGTTTGAGATTACCTATTAGCGGTATTTTCTACAATAATCTACGCCTGGCTGCAGTTAATTAGACCGCAAGTATATAATAAACAAAGATGCCTAGATGTTGCTTATCTTATCAACTCAGATAAGCTAAATCCCACAAATTTGGAAAGTATTACGAAGCATAGAAAGTACGTAAGAATTGGATCAGTTAGTTAACTTTTCACGGTGTAGTGCGCTTACAAATTGATGACTAATTGTCGTTTAGAGTCGTCGAGAAATATTTCAATAATTGTCCGTTATTATCCTTTCTCAGGAATGACAAAAATTTGCCTGCCGAAGAATCGTACTAAATAAAGTGTAAGTGTTCTTGTAACTAGGTACGTTCTGTTTATTTCACACGTCTTTCATGAATGTCAAAAAAAGGGACATATTAAACAAAATATTTAATTTGTCTTCGTTACACCATGGTCGTAATTTTTCTATTCATCGCTCTTCCTTAAAAAAACATCAACATACATACAACATCATCAGCCTATGTTAGTCCACTGCTGGACGTAGGCCTCTCCTATTAACTATGTGTATAGACGCATTAGGAGGTAAATGCCTATAATCGCCACGCTGGGCAAGCGGATTGGCGATCGCAGTAATGTGTCCACTATGATGACGCTGCTGCCCATCATCAATCTTGTACAATGTTCAGTGACACTTAAATCCCTTAGTCGACTCTTACGACACCCACAGGAGGAGTTGGGGTGGTGACAAATGTATTCTTACTGCCGTCACCACACGGCAACCACTAAATGAAACAGGCATTTTCTTCCTCATACTTTTAAATAACTTCCCTTACTTTTTGCGGGTAATTTCTCACTTATCAGATTTCACGCTTAGTGTCTGTAACAATATTTTAGGCACAAAATTGAAATTTGCTTCTTTTGGAAAACAACAATAAGGGGGGATATATCGTAAACTTACGTTACGGTAACCGGCGATTAAATAACAGTTGCCTAACCGGTTAATGATAACTTATCGGTTACTAAATACTGGTTTAAATTGTATTAAAACCGTTTTATTCATGATTCTGAAGATAACCTATTTAATTAACGCATCGTACATCCATTAATGGATATACTTGCTCATTAAATTGTTAAGTCCGATAATTTATTACTATATCTAGTTCTACGAACAAATAAAACATGGAAGCGGCACGCCATACTAAATTGCCTTTCAAAAACGGTCGTTAAAAAAAAAATTTGTTGACAAGTGTCACCCCCTCTTCAATGCATTACGGTATGAGTTTCAATATCAACCTATAAAAACTTAAATCGCCTATTCAAAATAGTTGTGGTTGGTCCATCAAAGTTTTGATTGGCTATATTCTATAAACATTCGTCAAAGATGTTGCGCCGAAATATTATGCGCGGTGATAAGAAAAGCGCCATGACCTGCCGATCTTGGCACAATTGAACAATTGTTTTTGGAGGCATTTTTGAGCTGGCGTTAGACGTCTATACCCATATCACAAGCCTTAATTAAGCTTACCGTGGAGCGATTTGTGTACGATGTCACAAAATATTTATTTATTTAGACACAAAGAAGATATTCTGAAATAACTCTCAATGGCCATGTTTGCTTTTAATCTTATAATTATAATGTCCTCTCCGCAGCGATAAACAGGTACGTTTTCCGGTATTTATTAGACCTCTACTGAAAAAAAAAGTGTAACACCTAGCACATGACAATTTCGCTTCATTTGATTATTCGCGAACGCAGTGACCTCATTGGCGGAGAAGTTTGACATGTGTTTGAGATGACTAACTGTGACGTCACAACTGCATGCAGCCCAAGGTTAAGATTGTTTGGAGATAAATTAGAAAAGACACGTAACGTACTCGTATGAAGATCATACTGAAATTCTCTGGAAGAAAATGCAAAAAAATATGTTTTTTACGAAAATGAATCAGATAATGTCAGCTGTTCCAAGTTATTATTGATCATTGTTATAAATTATGTCAAACATGATTAAATATACGGAATAAAATCATCCGCCTGAATCAGATTAAAATTTTGAGGCGGGTTAGATAGAAAGGGTCGAATCATCTAGTTCCCAACATCGCAGTATATTATGTTATTATAATATTTTAATCCTGTAGTTCTATTTGAATCCAAACTATATTAAATTTTCAGTTATATTAATGAACGGATTTGCTAAAGGGACTACGTGTATTAGCGATAGTTTCATAACAAGAAGAACAGAATTTACGAATGTAGATGCTTAGACAATAATAGCGGCTGTAAATAGTTCATCACCACTTTATGAATACACGAGGAAAGCGGCTATCAGAGAAGACTGGGGGCTTGTAAAACTTGCCACTATCACCTGAAGTTATGACCATGACAACTCTGCATGGTAAGAGTGTTACAGACAAATACGAAAAAGGCAATAATAAGCCTTGTTTCACTAAGACACATGATTTATGAAAGGAACCGTTAAGGCAAACTAATTTACCACAACATTATGTAGGGATAGTCATTCATCAAAACATATTTGCCTGCCTCCGTAGCTTAATATGTAGTAAACCCTGTGCAGCAAAATCAAATTCAAATACTTTATAGGCTCGACGCTCGCCAGTCAAACCTGCTACCATGAATACTGAAATACATAAACGGGGATTTGTCTCTGTCACTCTAATGACGCCTTCGTTGGAGGACAGATACAATTCCCCGAAATTTGCAGATTTTGTAGTTCGCGGTAAGGCAGTAGGCCGTAGGCCTTACACAGAGGGAACCGATGGTGAAACAGGAAACATGGCTATAGGTATAGACCAAGGTCTATATTGCCCAAGAGCTAAAACGTCGATATATTGACAGCCTCCGTAGCCTAGTTGGTAGTGACCCTGCCTACGAAGCTGGAGGTTCCGGGTTCGAATCCTGGCGAGGGCATTATTTGTGTATTTATTTATCACAAATATTTGTTCCTTGGTCATGGCTGTCTATGTATTTAAGTATCTATATGTATCTATCTATTATATATATCGTCGCCTGGTACCCATATCACAAGCCTTAATTGAGCTTACCGTGGGACTAGGTCGATTTGTGTAAGATGTCCCAAGATATTTATTTATTTATTTATTTATTCTATAGGTATACTCGTTCTGTCTCGTATGGTCTCTTTGGAAACTCCAGTGAAGTAATAGGGTCGATTGCAAAAAACTTGTACTTACTCAAAGGGTCCACGGAAGAAACATGTCCAGGGCTTAAAAAAACAGGGCAAAGTCACACCTTATTCTGTTAAAAGTAAGGTAGTTTTTCCTTTTGTAATTTGAATTGACTAGACATGTTCTTTCCGTGGACCCTTCACTTAAAGGCTTTAATGAAAACATTTTTTTGTAATCAACCCAATAGGTACCTATTACTTCACCGGAGTTTCTAAGGGCACCATGTTAGGACCATTTTTGTAAGTATCCCGAACCATTTTGAATTAAGGATAAAGCTGATAGCATAATCCTCAGTAACTTATCGGTATGGCTAGTATAGTACCGGTATAATTTTGGCCGAGTTGACATAGTGCGAGCTCGGAAACCCCTCAAGCAAGGTCCGGCGTAATAAGGATTACGACGCGACGGCCGCGGTCGACCAAATTTATAAAATGAGGAAAGATCCCTTTGTACATTTTAATCATTTAATACTTCATCAAGGGCTCGCATTTATGATTATATGGATCATAGTTTAGTAAACTCTAGTTACATACCTATTTATGGACGAAAAATAACTGTATTCCCGATGCGTGTGAGGTTTTGGGCCTCAGAATCGGTCTTATTTTCATACAATATGTGTAGGAATTTTAATTTTCGATTTGCAGCTTTTCTAGCCGAAAAAAAATTATAGTTCCGTACAAGCTTTTGATTCTGAACAAAAACAAGATCGATTGGCATCAAAAAAAAGTTAATCAAAAATGATCTGTAAACGCCAGTCTTCATTGCTGTAAAATCGAGAGATGGTCTTCTAAGACCATTTTCGCATAGATACTCTGGATCTAGTAGCTGCTCTCACTGAACCAGATAGAATTTCCATCCTGTATAAGTTGGTGGTGGTAATAGATTATTTTAGTAATTTACTCGTATAATTGGTACTATAAAATCACTTTTTTAAGCTAATATGGTCATTTACGTTACTTACGTACAATGAAAATACAAATTTGAGTTATTCCGTGGCATTTGCAAAAGTGCCGAAATATCGGGTGCTCAACAATTTAAAATTAAAAATGTTTTTTTATCTGTCTTTATTTTCAAAACTATAATTTATGTACATAGATTAAATCTAACTAATCTACTTAACCTAACCTATATCTAAGATTGGCCCTTGTGGCATTGTACCGAGGATGCTGGCGGCATTTCCTCGCTGTATCGCAATACTGATGCGTTGTGCGAGGAAGTCGCCAGCTCTTCGGTCTTTAGTTACATCAACCAGACGTTTCGCGATCTCAGCAAACAATTTGCGTACGCTGGGGCCCCAAGAACCTAAAGTTTCTACGCCAAACGATACAAAATCGTACTCTTTGCCGAGGCCCTTATATTTATGGTGATATCCCGTTTAAGTCATACTAATATTAAATAACTTACGATTAAAACAATTACTGTTGACCTTAGCTTCAGTTGCTAACTTACAATTGTCACCACATCGTTACATAACCGCCAAAACCCAACGAGCAAAAAATCAGAGCAACGACTCTAATCGAATCAAGAAAAAAGCAAATCGCTATAACTTACACAACCTCGCATCTACTGCATTCATTTCATGGAATATTTCACCTTTCTTTCACTCTACCGGTGTTTTTTTATGTGACGAAGGTAGACAACTGAGCTCTCTGCCCACCTGATGGAAAGCAGGAACTGAGGCCCATGGACATAGCGATAAAAAAAATCGCCTATGAGCTGCCTATGCCTACCCTGAGGACTTAGATGGATTGCCTCTATCTATGCCAGTAATCTTACCCCCAAACCGAAACACAGCAGTGCAAACACTGCTATTTAGCGGCAGGCTAACGGGTAAGACGGTGGTAGCTATCCGGGTAGACCCTGCACGAGGGAGTGTTGCAGATACGAGGTGTTGAAAGTATAGCAGCGAAATCATAAATGGCGCATAGTTCGCCAGAAGCAATTACAGTGATCATATCGACGATCGTCGATCTGACGACTTTCGATCTTATTTCGTTAGTGACATTGACTGTTATTCCTTAGCTATGTTGTATGTTGCTATGTTGATTTGAACGATTGATCGTTTGATTGTAAACGTTAATTTTAGCGGGCTTAGTTTCATTTTTGATTGCAATCGGAAATGGATCAGTGGGTCGGAATGGGAAATTGCGATTTGCAGATGTTTTCTTTCATACGTGTGAACCCATACATACAGAATGATTTCTCATTGACTGTTTAAATTTTAGAAGGTTCATTCTGAGGTCATATTGATGAACAAGTCTTACACTTACTATGGGACCAACATCATATTCGAGAAAAAACTGATGTTTCATACATTCCGGCCTACTAAATACGAGTATATTCG
Organism: Thaumatotibia leucotreta; assembly: GCA_025490895.1. Taxonomy (NCBI): domain Eukaryota; kingdom Metazoa; phylum Arthropoda; class Insecta; order Lepidoptera; family Tortricidae; genus Thaumatotibia; species Thaumatotibia leucotreta. Next base: position 30,090 of record JALPQI010010326.1, on the reverse strand, counting down.
TTGGAGTGACCCAAACCGGGTCACTCCAACGAAGGCGTCATTATAGTGACAGACAAATACCCAAAATTTACGAACTTCGATGTTCGTAGTAGCAGCCCTGAAATAGGCTGATGTTCTGTGGTGTGTGATAAAATAATGTATAGATTTGTAAGTAAAAATATTCCCAAATTCAATGTCACTTTTTGTCCATTTAAGAACTTAAATACTTTCAATTGTATAAGTACTTAAATACTTTTTGTCATAAAGATATTGTGAAAGTAGGTAGCAACAATAGTACTCTTTATGTCAGTTATTTCGATTTAAAAGCCTATCTTGCTTTCAATGCCTAAATTCAGTGAAAGTAGATCGACCGAACACTGAAATTAACACAGATTCGTTAAAATTGTTCTCTACTTTCATTTCGATCGTATTCTGTTCTGTAAAGATATACTTACACTTGGTTTAATTAAACAAATCATTGTTTAAAATTCACGTTGTTAGTTTACGATTATTACCATTTCGAAAATATTATTTGTGAGCGATTTAATAAAAACTTTCCAATTTGTCGATTGCATTACGCCAATTTATACAAAGTAGATGTTTAAACGCCCTTTTTGCTAGCGACAAAGAAGAATGTTTTTACAAAACCGCTCCTATTTATATGAACATCATGCGGTCTAACTAAGCAGCCACATACTATACCTACCAAAGTGCCGAACTATTATGGACGATGCTTGTCTGATGATGATGATTATAAATGGAGTAATGACGTATGGGGGTAAACGGGTAAAAATGTAAAAACTAAACTTAAGCATAATATACAAACCAAAATCTTTGCAGCCAATCACTTAACATTTTTAGAATTATCCAGCATTAATCACATTAGGCATTAAAATTACACAATGAATATACTTAATTCAATAAAAACGCGAGTAATCACTCAATCAATTTTTTGTCCTATCCAATGCGTTTGCCAATGTATGCACAGTTTTTGTAAGCGCACGCCCTGTTCACGAGTAATTGCGATCCAAGCGAGCTATTAAAACAATGAATGGAGTCGCTAAGGGGACCGTGCTAGGGCCATTTTTGTAATACGTCAATTAGTTTTTTACAAGCATTTATGGGAGATTATAGTAATTATTTACTTGTGTAATTACTGTTGCATTGTACTGCATGTAAATATGATTGTTAGTATAAAGTAGTTGAGCTAGAACGTAATATTCTAATAAATTCCTCGTAGAACATTAACTTGTATAATAACCGTTTGGCCGTGCGGTGACGGCAGTAAAAATACATTTGTCACCACCGCAACTCCTCCTGCGGGTGTTGTAAGAGTCGGCTAAGGGATTGAAGTGTCATTGACCATTATTTGATAAAAGATTGATGATCGGCAACAGCATCATCATAGTGGACGCATTACTGCGATCGCCAATCCGCTTGCCCAGCGTGGCGATTATGGGCATTTATCTCCTAATGCGTCTATACGCATAGTTAATAGGAGAAGCCTACGTCCAGCAGTGGACTATATAGATGATGTATGTATGTAGAACATGAACTGTATGTAGAAAGTTACATGATTAATTAACCTACTAGATGACACGCATATTCGTCAAATGAGGGCCCCGAATATCCTAATAATGTCAAGGTTATAGAGGCACCGAGGGGAAATATAGCAGCGAATGAGAACTTAATGTGTCAACACATTTTCCATTAAAATTAACTACCCTCCATGCTTCGATGATCTAATTCTCAATCAGTCTGTTCTATTTTTGTTTGTATTTTACTCTGGTGATCAGCGAACCGATTTCCAAACTTTTTTTATCGAACGGGTGTAAATAATCTAATAAATGAGAAGTGTCTTTTTAAATGGGCTTATATTCATTCTGTTAACAAGGGTTATTTTTCTATCTTTTCATACGAGAATAAATCTTTAGACATAGTGGAAATAAGCTCTTTTGAAAAGACACTCCTCAAAATATCCTAATGGTACCGTTGGCACCAAGTCATGGCTTCTTGGCTTCTTTTAGAAATCGGTTTTATTTTTTTAATTGGGGATTATTCAGCTTGGTAATCAATTAACTGTTTGTGATTGTATTCACCACACTTGCTGTGCGCGCCATCGCTTGCATGCGTAGCTGGAGTAATAGAAAAGTGAAATTCCCTAGGGAGTAATTGAAATATCAGTACGTCATTTGATAATATTTAAAACTTATTTTTTTGTCGGCAAGCTGCAAGCTCGAGTCATTAAAAGCCCTCCGCCTACGGCGTCGGGCTTCTAACACTTTCGTTAGTAGTTCCGTACTTACCTCCCTTGATGCACAATGTACTATTTCCTACAACCCAACTAGAAAATAATTCGAATTCGGTCCCATAGTTAAAATTTTTCAGGCCTACTACCGCGAAAATAGAATTTCGTAAATTTCGAGGATTTTTCCCTATCACTCAAACGAAGGCGTCATTAGAGTGAGAGAAACAAATCCTCGAAATTTACGAATTTCGTTTTTCACGGTAGGGCCGCAGAATGTAAATACCTATGGGGTGCCTAACGTTTTCAGTTGCTGACGAAACATCATGTATAATGGAGACGTATAATGAAGGTCGAGGTCAGATTTGACGTGACGGATAACCGCGGGCACAGATTGCGGTTGGGTTAGGTATTTTGATTTAGGGCAGGGTGATGGATATAAGGTTTTGAGGTTAGGTCAAAGGTGGAATTGTAATTTGGATGAGGTTTACTTGTTTGTGATATTAATAAAGTCACATTTCATACATCATCAGCCTATAATAAGTCCACTACAGGACAAAGGCCTCTCCTAAGAGGACGGACACATTAGGAAGTAAATGCCTATAATCGCCACGCTGGGCAAGCGGGTTGGCGATCGCAGTAGTGTGTTTTTGTACAATAAAGTGTTTTACTACTACTACTAACTACTACTACTACTACCACTACTAGTGTGTCCACTCCACTAATGATAATGCTGCTGCCCATCATCAATCTTCAATGAATAAATTGTCAGCGACACTTTGAATCCTAGTCGTCTCTTACGACACCCACGGGAAGAGTTGGGTGGTGACAAATGTATTCTTACTGCCGTCACCACACGGCAATTTATAAATTGTTTGATATAAATTAACAAACGTCGTTTCAATACTTGTTGATGACTGTTTTAGTCATTCATATAATATATTTGAATAAGAAAAATCAAATCAAAATTACACACCAAAACATCCACCACAGGTTTTGTCAAAAGATCATGCATACACTGACTGTTAAATAATCCGCAACACGCTTCGACATCAAATAAAAATTATCGTAAAAACAAGAAAAAAAAAAACCAACAAAAATATTTCCTACGCATGGTAAGCACCTGGCCCAAAGGTTCCAAAAATACTCGCTGCATTGCCGCGCTGGACTGCCAAAGATATACGTTGGACCAGGTACGAACCAGACCTAGGATCGCGACCCCTTTTTTAGTTGGTGAAGATGGACTTCAGATGTTATTACGACTATTGAACTTTGTTGTACGATTTTGTGCTCAATTGCGAACTTAACTCACTAAGGCATTGTCAACTAGTCATTGGGTTGATAAACTCTGTTACTTTCTATTTAGATTTGATGTATTATTGAGTATTTATCAACACACTCACCTGCATCGTAGGTTTTTTTATTCCTTGTGATTCAATCCGAGATAATAAATACGCTTGTATTTTCTTATAGCGTACTCGTACGGTAAAATAAAAACAGCCGACTAACTTAAATAGTAAATTATTACAAAGGTTTTTCATGTCGATAAAGCATTCGAATTTAGTCAGGCTAGACTTTTTTACCAGAAAAAAGATATTATGGCACATTGACCGGACTACAGAAAATCATTCCAAAACAAAGTTTAAAAAAGCTTCGTAATTAATATTGTCACCGTTACCGCGATACGTGGTTATCCTCGAAATGAAACTCATCCCGACTTTTCGAACTTTTTACAGCATTGTGGTCACACCCGATTGATTATACTTGAAACTTGAGAAAACATTAAGCAGTAATGATACAAGTATTGCCCACGGGCAGAAAGCACAATTACAGATAATTAGCAACCTAGGAATCATAGTGGATTTCTCCGGCTAACAAATAGTTATATTCAAGATGTGTTTGATAGCGGCGTCTCAGTCCAATGGACAGCTAATTAGGTTTTTGCGATTGGTCGCGGGCTACATACTCCGGATATAGGCTGTGACTTGGCCGGTGACGGTAGGGGTGACAAACTCAATGGACTATGGTCCAGAGAATAGCTAATGGGTTGGGCAGGTTTTGGACTATGGGTGCAAAATTTTAACACTTTTGGATGTAATATGAAAATAACGTTGGATTGGCAATCCAAAGACTGGGTTCCTATGTCGACCACTGTCGTTCTCAGCTAAATTTTTCATTGCATTGGGTATTTGTTACAATGTGGAAAATTATACCTAAAATAAACTGGTATAGTCCACGGTAAAAAAGGAACAAAACCAAGATAAAAAAAGAATTGATGATGAACAACTTTTGCATGAGATGACATTAAATTAACAAGCTGAAACAAAAATAGTGGTATGCGTTTAGCCTATTCAGTGCCGTATTTTGATTAGGAATATTATTTATTAATTTATCAACCGTTTAAAAAAAAAAAGTATTTTATTACACACACATTACATTATCTTATACGGCTCATATAATCAGATATTATAGCTGGATTAATTATTCACCCGTATAAAATACACACGCCGCGCTGTAGATTACGGTAGCTCCTTACCATAAGGCGGCCGTATGCTTGTTTGCCACCGTCGTGGTATAAAAAAGGACACTTTTAGCGGTCCGTGTGAAATGTTACACGTACAATGTTCCTAACTTTACACCATTATAAATTAAACCAAAAAGATGAATATTGTTAATTTACAGAAAAAACTATTTAAACGGATTATGTCGCATATATTTAACTACATCCCGACGTTTCGAACACTTTATAGGGTGTCTCCCGTAAACCACGAACCCAGTAAAGTGTTCGAAACGTCGAAATACAGTTAAATTTAATTAACAATACGGGATATAACCCTAATAAATAGTTTTATTTACAGAAAAAAAATAAGTCTTAATTAAGGCATGTTGGGTTTCAAAAATCTTGGCGCAACTTGAAGGAATCATTGATTTTATAGTTGTTAAGTATTGACAAAGTTGATCGACCGACCTTCGTTTTTACACGAGTGTTTTATACGGTAAAAAATGTTACAAAAGGCACGATTAACGCCATGCCGTGCTATTTAGGGCAATCTTTGATAGTTACCTGTACAGGATATAAGGGAAATAGTGGTTATTTGAGTATCGTGTTTTGATTAAAAAAGAGTAGGAGAATAAGTTTTTTTTCAGTTTGCCTGGAGGCCCAAATATCCTCTAAAAAATTAAAGGAAAAAATGTAGTCTGATTTTGTTTTCCTCATTATGGGTAATCAGATTAAAATACAGAATGGATCATCTCATCAAATCAAATGCTTCTATACGATTGAAAACAACCAAATATTTGTAAGAAACGCATAAATAAATGCCCTCGTCGGGACTTAAATACGGAAACTCCAGATACTAACTAGGCTACGCAGGTTGTCAAATAAATAAATATCTTGGGAAATCTTACACAAACCAACCTAGTCCCACGGTAAGCTCAATTAAGGCTTGTGATGTGGGTAGGTACCAGGCGACGATATACATAATAGATAGATACATATAGATACTTAAATACATAGACAACCATGACAAATAGAAGGAACAAATATTTGTGATAAATAAATACACAAATAATGCCCTCGCCGGGATTCGAACCCGGAACCTCCAGCTTCGTAGGCAGGATCACTACCAACTAGGCTACGGAGGCTGACTGAAATACTGACTGAAATAGTTCAGTACACCGTACAAAATATATATTATGTTGTACGGAACAATTTGGCGATTTCCAGCGCTTCAAAGTATTTGATTCTGTCCCTCTACATTATACTCCGCACATATCAAACACAAATTGCATAGCCAAGTGTGAACAAAAATAGCATCATAACGGTGACCCAGCGGGTCAGTGAGTGACCCCCTTCAAGGAAGCGCGCTTCCGCGTTGAATCATGCGCGTGCGTTCCCTCTGCTGCGCAGGCGCGGGACAGCTGGACGCTTAGCCAAGTTGCCAATCGCTAGCGCTTAGTAGCGTATCGTTTTCCCTCTCTGTCACTCTTTCACGTTAGGGCGACAAAGACAGTCAGCTGCCTTTCGCTTGCGATCGACGGTGAAGCGCTAGCGATTGGCAACTTGTCTAAGCACCCTGGCCTTGGGCCGCGGTCGTTTCGACCCGCCCGCGACTGACAACGCCGAATGCTCGGGAGTGGTCGCTTTCGCCTGCCACACCAAGGTGGGTTTACTCCAAACGAGCGAACGCTCATTCTATTCCCACTCTGGGTCATTTGCAGTAAAAGTGTACCTTTTAATTTTTATATGCGATAATGGAGTATACGAGTACACCATTTTACTAGGCATCGTGCATAATTTTCAGTTATGAAACTAAAAAAGTATGTCTCTAATGTCACGAAAATAAGTATGTAAATTGAGATTACTCAGTTTAGTTACTCCCATACTAAATGTATGAAACTAAATGTAACGAAACTGATAAAAAAAATCTCAAATTCGTTACAGAATTATTCATACCTTTAGTATGGGAGTAACTAAAGTGAGAAATCTCAATTTACATACTTATTTTCGTGACGTTAGAGACACACCTACTTTTTTGTTTCATAACTGAAAAGTACGCACGATGCCGAGTAAAATGGTGTATTACAGTCCATGATCGCATATAAAAATTAAAAGGTAGGTACACATTTACTGCAAATGACCCCTTTACGAAATTCGTTCGTCACAGAAAACGTTAATCGTCGAAATTCGTTGATTTTGTAGAGTGGGGGATAGGATAGAAATTCTACTCGCCGGTAGTGGGAACAGTCAGCCACCAACTATAAATATATCTATCACTTTCAAGGACAACGAATCTGTACCTTGTAATGGGCCCCCCTTGACATAGGATCTAGGAGAACCCCCCTCAACGAAACCCGGGTATACCAAAAATGATTAGGCAAATCTTTTACTTATTACTTGGTACCATTTTCCTGGCAAATAAAAAAAGTGTGATCTTGTTCTCTCGTCATAGAGCAGAGCGAACAATTCTGTCTTGACAATATAAAAAGTTGGTCGAAAAATATGTGCATTTTAAGCTACATTGCCCAAACCGAAGAAAGTCATACCTAATACCTACAGACAGACAAACTGTTGGTAGACGGCTTTCGATTTAGCGTCGATATTTTTTCGATTAATTTCATATAAGCGTATTAGTATGACTGAAATAAAACGGAAATTGGGTCAATTAGGAAGTTTACAGGTAATATATTTTTTAAAGTGTTCCCTTGCTTAGTAACTAACGCTATCATCGCCACGTTCGGTAAGCAATTGGAATACTAACCCTGCGCTCGAGTGTGACGTATCTAATAATATACTATTATACGTACATCACGTACGCAGTGCGTCCTAAAACTACAATTCATAGTATATGTGATTAAGTACCGCGTCAAGGTCAATGTGTCTGACCTTTTTTGCCAAATATTAAATTTCAATTTAAAACTTGTGTCGGCGGCTTACTTTCTTTAGTAATTTTATTAACAGAGTTCAAAAAACGAGGAAGTTGTCTATTCGACAGTTTTTTTAAGTATTTTATGTTACTCAATGTCTCCTAGAATCGTGAAATATATTTTTTTTATTGAACGGGTATAACCCCCCCCGTATGGTCCCGTTGGCACTAAGTCGGGGTCTGATGATGGGATCTTGGAGAAATCGGCTGAAATCTCTTTTTTTATTTTATTTGGTGACTATTCAGCATACTATACCGAATTCTGATCTCCTCAGATTTGTAGTATGTAGTATAGAAGCAGGGATACGCCCTTAATATTCTTGGGTACAGCAGAAATTCAAATCAGAGAGCGTTTGGGAGACAAATGTAAATTGCTCTAATTGTTCCCAAGATACAAAATGAAAATAAATGTAGCTTTGTAAAGAGATTGACATTCGGAAGTAAAAGGTAAAGTAATCTTCGGCATTAACAACAATTTTCCTGTTTTTATACGGTTGGCAACGCACATGCGACACTTCTAGGGCTGCTTGTATGCAGCTTGATATCTTTACGAATTAAGTCCGTTAATTCCGAACACTGATAAGTGATAAACTACTACAAACTATGTACAACTTTTTAGCGTATATTCTTTAAAACTTTTTTTAATAAGTATCTATCAGAGGTGAGTAATTGAGTATAGAATAGGTGTAGTGAACAATCTTTACTTACCATGCATGGGTCTCACCTCACTCACCTTCGATTCGCTGACGATATAGTAGTCTTGGCTGAGACCTTGGAGGACTTAAGTAAGTACTATGCTCGTTGACCTCAGTAAAGCCTCCGAGCGAGTTGGTCTTAGGATGAACATGGATAAGACGAAAATCATGTCAAATTCCCATGTAGCACCAACTCCCGTAATAATCGGAGTTTTTACACTCGAAGTTGTAGACGAATATATATACCTAGGGCAAACTATTCAGTTAGGTACTTGGTTACCTAGAAGAACACGATCTTATAAGCGACCGCCAGTATGGCTTTCGCCACGGTCGCTCTACCGGTGATCTTCTAGTGTACCTCACTCACCGCTGGGCATCAGCCATTGAGAGTCAAGGCGAGGCTTTGGCAGTCAGCCTAGATATAGCGAAGGCGTTCGATCGGGTCTGGCATAGGGGTCTTTTGTCGAAGTTGCCATCTTATGGACTGCCCGAGGGATTATGCAGATGGATTGCTAGCTTTTTGTCCGGCAGACGCATTCGTGCCGTAGTAGACGGTAGCTGCTCTGATAGCATGGACATAAACGCTGGCGTCCCGCAAGGCTCTGTGCTATCCCCAACGCTGTTCCTTCTGCATATCAATGACATGTTGTCTATCGGCGACCTCCATTGCTATGCGGATGACAGTACTGGGGATACTTTTTACACAGGCCGTGCTAATATCCCTCGCTCTGTGGTACTGGAAAGTCGCGGAAAACTTGTGTCTGACATCGAGAACACTTTATCTAGAGTCTCGTTATGGGGTCGGGATAACCTAGTCAGGTTCAACCCCACAAAGACACAAGTTTGCGCGTTTACCGCTAAAAAAACCCCATTTACTGTGGCTCCAAAGTTCCAAGACATAGCTCTTACCATGTCAGGGAGTATTGGGATCCTCGGAGTCGACATTTCCAACGACGTCCAATTCCGATGTCACCTAGAGGGAAAAGCTACGCTGGCATCCAAAAAGCTCGGGGTGCTCAATAAAGCGAGGGGATACTTTACTCCGGGGCAAAGACTTCTGTTATATAAGTCGCAAGTCAGACCCCATATGGAGTATTGCTGTCACCTCTGGGCAGGAGCACCTGTATACCAGCTTGCACCCTTTGACTCGGTTCAGAGACGAGCTGTCCGAATAGTCGACGATCCCAGACTCACAGGCGGTATTGAACCCTTAAGTCTAAGGAGAGACTTCGCCTCCTTATGTGTGTTCTATCGTCTGTACAATGGGTTGTGCTCTGAAGAACTGTTCGACATGATGCCAACGTCCACTTTTCATCATCGCACCGCTCGCCACCGACTGGGCGCTCATCCTCACACCTTGCAACCTAAATGGTCGCGCACCGTGCGGTTTCAGAGGAACTTCCTCCCGCGGACGGTCCGTCTGTGGAATGAGCTCCCTGCCGAGGTTTTCCCGTTGGACTACAGTATGGGGTTCTTCAAAAGAGGAGTGTACAAGTTCTTATTGGGTCGGCAACGCGCATGTGACACCCCTGGGGTTGCAAGCGCCCATAGGCTACGGTGACTGCTTTCCATCAGGCGGGCCGTATGCTTGTTTGCCACCGACGTGGTATAAAAAAAAAAAAAAAAAAAAGGTAGGTCCAACTTCGAGAAAGAGGTCAATCGTCGAATCCGACTCGGTTGGGCAGCGTTCGGGAAGCTACGACACATATTTTCGTCCAATATTCCGCAGTGTTTGAAGACGAAAGTCTTTAATCAGTGTGTATTGCCAGTGATGACATACGGTACTGAAACGTGGCCGCTTACAATGGGGCTCATAAGAAGGCTCAAAGTCACCCAAAGGGCAATGAAGAGGGCTATGCTAGGAGTCTCTCTGCGAGATCGGATTAGAAATGAGACCATCCACAGCAGAACCAAAGTACCTAACTGATATAGCTCTCCGAATCGCTAAACTGAAGTGGCAGTGGGCGGGGCACATTGCGCGTAGAATCGATGGCTGTTGGGGCGAAAAGGTTCTCGAGTGACGGCCACGGATTGGAAGGCGCAGCGTGGGTAGGACCCCCGCAAGGTGGACTGATGACCTGGTGAAGGTCGCAGGAGTCCGCTGGATGCGAGTGGCACAGGACCGGTCATTGTGACAATCTTTGAGGGAGGCCTCTGTTCAGCAGTGGACGTTTTTCGGCTGATATGACGATGAACAAGCTTTTGCTTTCCCATTACCTACCCCGGAATCATCGGAATATCTTTCTGTCGCAAATTGCTTCAGTGCAATGGACACTAAAGTTTATTGAGACAGCAATAAGAATTCGAACTTTTCCATGAAATGCCCAAGGGAGAGGATTATGCACATCTGTACCGATCAATCAAGAGATAAAAAACCTTCTAAAGTATACGTCTCATTTGTCTAATATTAATGCTAACTCAGACACACTTTTTCACACTTACTCTTCTTTACTCAATTGAACCTTACTCCAACGACATAAGATACACCAATATGCAGTCATGTGGTTCTGGCCGTATATTTACCAGTCCAAATTGAACCCTATTGGTTGGTGATAAGAGGCAAGGTGTGACCTATTGAGAGTTGCAAATGGCTTCACGGTCGATTTGGCGGGAGAGTGCGAGATTGGCGCGTATATAAAGTGACTATCGCTGTGTGAAATAGCATAGACTTCTTTGTTTAAAAAAAATACCGTCATATCATTTTAAAACTAAGAAATGTTTTCTTAGCAAATATTTGTCTACTCTTTAGTTTTAAAGTTTACATTTAAAATTGAACAATGAAGTAATTTCAATTGTATTCTGCTTTTATTTTCAATTGATCCAGTATTTGCCAAGAACGTAGGTACTCCACTTTATTTTGACTTTCTTTAAATGTCAATCTATTGATAATATAACTGTAACTGTTCTATTTATATTTAATTGAATTAACTTTTTTTCATATCATTTTAGCCTTCTTTATTTTCAAAATTGAACAATTTATACACTTACATTAATTTCTTTTCATTTCCTCGCTGCATCGCAACTTTAAATAGATGATTTTCTAGGATGCTTGAGTTACCTATGAGTTGAAATCTTAGAAGTTTTGTTTTTTTTTCTGGTGAAATTGGAAATGGGATTCATAACCTGCTCCACAAATGCCTAAAATGAAACGGCCTACGGATAAACTCTTTCTCAATGTCGAAGTTGGCCCCATGGCTAGAAAAAAAACATCAATATTAATAGGTACGAGTATGACCTGCAAATGAACCGTATAAAATTGTCCTTCATATATAGAGCTGACGCTAGGAAGATAGATCTTAGCTTCATTTAAATAAAGGTCAAATCATGACCGTCAATGTAGGTTACGTTATGCCGACTATACATTTTCGGCATGGCACGAATTTCCCTGAAGCCATACTGGAGTAATTGGATTCGACTGTATCCGCTGGCTAAGGCCCGCCGCACGCATTTACATAAGGCTGGCCGCATACAGCAACATGGGATTAATACGGAAATAGGATGGAGTGCGGAACGCGGAGATCGGCCCCAATTTCACCACATTGACAAGTGCTCATCATCATAATAAACTTAAGAGCTAGACTCTTGTCGGTGGAGCATTTTCCACGCTTCCCTTCCTGGGCTTTCTCCTTGACTGCTTGGTACGATACCACGTGCACCTTTTCTTTTATTTGGTCCATATATAGGCCCTCCTTGGTCTTCCTCTCTGTCTCCTTCCCTCAACTTTTCCTTCTATTATAATCTTTAGATACTCGTCGTGTCGTAACAAGTGTCCAATCATTCTCCCTCTTCTGTTCTCTATTGTTTTTAAAAACAGCAAATTTACAATTGACAAGTGCTACAATTGTAAATTTATGTTTCTCCAATCTGGGGCGTCTAATAGGCTCCCGTTACCGTTTACTGTCGTAAATTTAGTGCAGGAATTTTGATAAAACAGCAGTAAATAACTACATTTTATTATTAATAATTTATTGGTGGCAAACAAGCACATGGACTGTCCGATAGTAAGCAGTAACAGTGATATTTTACAATTGTCACACTTGTAATTATGGTGAAATAGGCCACAGGCAACGCACGAAAGTTATATTACAGACATCATTGAACGAGTAACCAGCTTGAAGTGGAATGGGCGGGACGTGTATGCCGAAATGATGATGGGCGGTGGACGACTAGAGCCCTTTGTGGAGGCCAAGAATGGCAAGCCGAAGCCAGAAGTGTTTTAAATCAACACGAGTTACGAATTTCCTTTTTGCACGTGTCTCGTACGACGTTTTTTAGTACAGATGGCCCTACGAAGTTTTGGACATGACGTAAAATGAGCCACTTCTCGCACTAGCGCCTAACAAAGGCACCATCTGTACTAAAAAATATATTACAACTAATGTGTGTTATTCAGAACTTCCAAATTTGAAATCGATTGCAGTGTCCCTTGGCGATATTCAAATGATGTGACATACAGACGGACAGAGTTTTGGTATGGAAACCTAAAACGTAATAATACATCATTTGTGGGTTGTGGGACTATTATATCCTTATGATATCATTCAAATAGTTATGCTCGTCTTATTATATCCGCTTATTATATAGAAGATAATGCAATTTATTGATGATATCACCATTTTAGGTATTATGTCATGGAGTTATTTAAATACAATAAACGCGACATAAATAAATATCGTTCTGCTAGATAAGCTATGCATTACTATAATTTGCTTAAATTTTGATGAATTACCATAATACATTCGCAGTATCATAGATCATAAAAGCATAAATAGCTAGTTGAACAAAATATTTACAAAAACGTTTATTATTTGTCAACACGCGATTATTGACTTGAATAAACTTCACAAACAATAAAGACATCTTATCTTATCTTCAATACTGTGCCACGCAAGAGACAATTAAAACACTGGCCGATCGTTTTAAAAAAAAGTTTACAGTCCGGGAATTAGGTACAGTCGAAGACAAAATAAGGGGTATACAAAAACGTTCAAAAATATGTCCCAGTGCACTCTAATTCTGTGTAATAAGAACGTCGTAACATATTTATGAACGGATTCTTTCGATACTTATTTTTGCACTTGACTGTACACTGCGTCGTTGGCCGCATGCAAACAATGTCGGTTCCCTGGCAACCTCATACTTTGTTTCGGCGACGGCAGGCGAACGACGAAGTATAACCGCCGCTTAATTGCCGCAGCCTTATTCATTTACATACAATATGAACGGAAAGAGTCGTGGCAATTCGTACCGCAGGTCTCGGTGAACGATACAAGTGACACTTCCACGTTTTTTAGCACACCTAATTAGATAAAGATAATCCTTATCTAATATTGACTTTTCAGTTTGTGTAATTCTATTTTTTATCCGCCTTCAAAAAAGTAGAAGATTCTCAATTATTCAAGTAAACGTTTTTCATATTTTTGATATTAACACAAGTTAATAGTTAAAATTTGATTGAAGCTTAAGAAAATATATCTTGACTAATTATACTCCTTTTTCATTACAGGTATGACATGATCACAGATATAGGAAGCATCTCAGAAACCCACGGAAAGGTTTGTTTTGATAGGTTGCTTATAAATTGCTAGTTGTTTTTATCATAAGTCCATATTGACCCACTCTGGATAATGGCCATTGTCATATTGTTCTATGTTCCTAGGCAAGATTTATTCCCGGTCACATCATCAGCCTATAAACGTCCACTGTTAGACAAAAGCATATTACCTAATGGCCGTGTGGTGACGGCAGTAAGAATACATTTGTCACCACCCCAACTCCTCCTGCGGGTGTCGTAAGAGTCGACTAAGGGATTGAAGTGTCACTGACCATTATTTGATAAAAGATTGATGATGAGCAGCAGCGTCATCATAGTGGACACATTACTGCCATCGCTAATCCGCTTGCTTAGCGTGGTGATTATGGGCATTTACCTCCTAATGCGTCTATACGCATAATTAATAGGGGAGGCCTACGTCCAGCAGTGGACTATCACAGGCTGATGATGTGATGTGATATGATATTACCTAAGCGTTTGGACGCAGTAGGAGGTACCTAAATGTCCATAATCGCCAAGCGTTTGTCAATAAATAAATGGTCAATGACACTTCAAATCAAGGAAAAGTTGGGGTGGTGACAAATGTATTTTTATTGCCGTCACCACACGGACAATATTCCAAGTCATCTACTAAAAAAAACTTCAGAGGTCTAATTTTTCGCGGCTCACAATCAGTTATGATATAATTACATACATATTGTGAAAAATCACCAATAGTCTTCGCAATCAAAATTACTGGATCTAAGGATTCATGAAGCACATTTTGAGCCAAAAAAACACAATAAGTTTTTTATAATTCATAATACATGATATACTTAACAATCCTTCCAACTGGAAATCTACAATTATGTAGAGTAATTAAATCACCTTTGTTATTAATAAATCATGTTTTAAAAACATTTACTTACTCCTCGACAGCTGAAGCCATTAAATCAAGCACCAAAAATGTATCAACAAGCCGAGACTGTGATTAATGTGCTCAGAATTTATAATTGTTTGTTTTCTTCGATGCAAAGTAAACTCATTTTGATGACTTATTGTTGAAGAATTTATAATTATACTTATACCGACTATTCCTTTTCCGTTTTACCAAACAAAAGGTGTAGATGAGAATTTCGCAAGAAGTTTGTACAGTATTTGGAATCCGTCTTGATTGTTTTGATTGGATTTGATAAAAAAATGTTTCAAAATGTTTGTATGAAACTTTCCTTTTTGGTTACCAAAAATGGATAGGAATCTGGGATACCAATTTTTATCAGTATCGAAGACGCCATCCAAATGTACAGATGTAGTGCAAAATCCTTTCTCTTCAGCTTTTCACGCAAACGTCCGAATTAATCTCCCTGTCTCAATTAGCTTCAGTGCAATGTAAATACTGAAGTTCATTGTGACAGCAATATGAATTCGGATGTTTCCGTGAAAAGCCGAAGAGAAAGGATTTTGCACTACATCTGTACACATTTTATGAGATTTTTACAAGTTTCATGTTTATGCTGTGACCACAATAATACAAACATGCATGTCAAACGTAAGTTGGAAATTCCCTCAAAAACGTTACGTCATTCGCCTCTCTTAGTCCACATTGGACGTAAACCTCTCCTATTAACTATGCGTATCAACGCATGTTGTTCGCGCAACATCTTTGACTAATGAAATAAAACTATTTTAACGGATTAAATATATAGTGTATATTAAATAAATTTTACGAAATCCCAACGTTTCGAACACTGGACAGGGTCTGTGGTCTACGGGTGGCATCTGGTTTTATTTCATGATTAACTATCGCCGTAACCGAAGAAAATATCGTCGGCTGACAAGCAAAACTCACTATAAAAACTGTCACTACTCTTAGCAACCTCGTATGTCAGTATTGAATCGGAACTGAGATGTGTACTTAATTTTAAGTAGGTATTTGTTACTTATATTAGTGACTTTTGGTTGTCAACCGACGATATTATCTTTAACTAATTCGTAGTGGATATATAATTATCTAGTTTTGTTTTGAGAACGGACACATAACACCTAGTTGAAAATAATAAATAATCAACATACAAAAATTATAAGATGGGATATGGGATTACAAAAAGTATGAACGTCCTTGACATATTTCCCGTCTTTTATTAACTGTATTGATGATGGAAGCACCAGGCCGAGTGGAACAATCTGACGGGGCTCAGGCATTCAAAGCTCTTTATGCACGTAAGACTCGGGTAAGTAGACTCGGGCGGGAGCAAAAAGCTTTGGAAATATAGCAAAAGACAACTCAAACTCATAACGGGGGTGTTTATGGGACACTTTGGGGTCAAAACTCTTTTGGCCAAAATGGGTTTTTCTGACAGCATCGACTGTAGAATGTGTGGCGAAGAAGAGGAGACAACGTGTGAATGTCATGCCCTCGCCAGACAAAGGATGAAAGACTTCGGAACCGGCTATCTGGAACCGAGGGAGGTCAAAACGCTACCGCTAGGGTCCATCCTCAAACATATTGAGTTGATAGAACAATCCCTGGGGTAGGCGAAACAGGGGGCAATTACACAAAAGATCCCAAAGGGTCGAAATATATCTGTAAGGGCCCCACCAATAAGATAAGATAAGATACTGTGGCACCAATAATGTGCTAACCCTACATACTAAACAAAAAGTATATTCTTACAAAACAAAACACATAATAGACTTAGGACTTAGAAAGGAACTTAAAAAGAGTTTTACGTTAACTCAATCTGGTCTTATATCGGTTCTTCACCCGAGATAACTCTAGAATTAAATTAGTCCTTTCTAGGACTTCGATATAGTATTCTGATCATACAGACTTTCAGTAATTGGTTTCAGTTCATCTAAAAAGGGTTTCACTGTAGGTATCTTAGGTATCTACTAAATACCTTTGTTACTTTTATTTATTTAAATTATTGGTCAAAATTGGCTTGGCCACCTCGGGAGATAACGGTGCCGTCAAAAGAGCCCACGAGGGTAAATAAACTAGAAGGTAGACGTCCGGTCGGCCGCCCCAGATATCGTTGGGCGGATGCTGTGAGGGCTGATTTAAGCGGTCTCAGAATTGACCAGTGGCAAAATGTCGCTCAAGACCGTGATCAGTGACGATCTCTCGTATTTGTGGCCAAGACACACTTTGGGTCGCTGCGCCAGAAGAGTAAGTAAGTAAGTATTGGTCAAAAGAAACTACACATACAGTAAAAAATCACGATCGCGTCAATTGTGTTACAAAAGTTAAATATAAAACTGTACGGTAATAGGATAGGCCTACGTCCAGCAGTGGACTATCATAGGCTGATGATGATGATGATACTCCGTCCAACAACCTTTACCAGTAGAAAAGATGCCTAAATTAGAAAATGTGAATGTTTTTTGTGGATTGCCTACAGACAATTTGAATTTGTGATCCGTTTCCACTCTCAAAAGTTGTTAGGTACACAAAATTTTAATTTATAACACAAAAATTATGATGTTAAATTTAGTTTTCATTAAAAGCCTTCAACTAAGTACAATGTTTCTGCAATAGACCAACAAGCGGAAATCTCTTTCAAAACCATCGTTAGACAAGTACAATTTGATTACAAATAATAGACTTATAAAAAAGCCTCTTTTTGACTAGTTGTTCGTAATATAACAGAATGTACGAATCATAATAAGATGCACCAGCCTAACGCTATCAGGCTAGAAATGAGCCGTTTTCCTGCCGCTCGGCCTTGGAGACAAGTGAGCTAAGTGTTTGAATTCGCCGTGATTCATACCAGATTAGCGACAATTCATGAGCGATGGGCGGATAGGCCATATTTTGAAATGAAATAAAATGAAATGTTATTACCTATGCACAGATTTAGGTTCAATTGCGATGAAAATAGATAATATACATTTACAGTAGGAATATTGAACGTTTAAACTTCGATATCGACAGTGGCCTTTTATTAAATATTTTGATGTGGAACCCACGTCTAGCAATGTACCGAGGAGAAGTTTCATAAGTTACGTAACTTCTATAGAGAATGTTCCCGGCAATTTTAATTTTTCAAGCAATCTAATAATGCGAAAATCGTTGTATATTCATGCTTTTTACGGTATATTTTATGCTTTGTTTACAATCAATTCAATTTACATAACACGTTTTTAAAAGTTCTCATGACAACCTTTCTAATGAGAACGTGCTCTTAAATTCTCATGAAAATTTTCGGAACTTACCGAGTATATTACAGCAATTTTCAAAATTTTCTGTAACATGTGCATTGTACACAAAGTTGATGACCGAACCTTGATGTTCTACACATTAACATTAATTATCAGAAGTGAAGTGAAGAAGAATGACATTAATTATTAGAAGTATATATCTTTACGAAACCGCTGCAACAAAATCTGTAGAGAGGCACGGCGACGTTACATCCACAATAACATTGAAGAATGTCCCCCCACTAAATTATGGAATTTTTTGAAGTCACTTGGGGTGGGCAAAACTCAGCTATCTTCTTCTAGTCTCCTTAACTTAAACGATATTAATAAACATTTCAGTGCATCACCGGTAATTCTAGATCCTTCTCTTAAACATTCAACATTGTCATTTCTTGCCTCTGCCACACACCCTGACATAGCTCCTTTTGAATTTGGTTGTATTTCAGCGCAGGAGTCGCTTTCATATCTTAAATCTATTAAAACGAAAGCCGTCGGTGACGATAACCTAAGCATAGATATGCTTATGCTTGTGGCTGACTACATCTCCCGAATCCTATCCAACATTATAAATTTTTCCATGTCCACGGGTATGTTTCCGATATCTTGGAAACTGGCCCATGTTATTCCTCTTCCTAAAACTCCAAGATGATTAAATGATTAATTTTATTATTCAATCAAATTTGGAGTCATATCCATATTATTGCGAACAATGACGCACATTTATCCGATCTCTGCTTATAACTTGTACCCACGGCAAACTCCAGACACTGACGCAAGCGGCGATTTTTGCACATTTTTACGACGCGCCATCATGCACGCATGCGATCTCGTTTTGGTGATTGGTTTATTATCTACGGCCTAATTTATAAGCCGAAAGAATTGGTCGAGTAGCTATGTTTTAACTTTACGATCGTAATAGTTACAATGCTATGTATACATTGCACTATTTCGGGTACTCGTAATAAGCTTTAATTTATTACTTATTTAACTGATAAAACATATTTGTTCATTTCTTACATTAGGCTTTTTATGAATGACAAAAAATTCTAATGAAATATAACATATAAAATATAAATAATAATAAATAATAAATAAATAAATATCTTGGGACATCTTACACAAATCGACCTAGTCCACGGTAAGCTCAATTAAGGCTTGTGATGTGGGTACCAGGCGACGATATATATAATAGATAGATACGTATAGATACTTAGATACATACACAGCCATGACCAAGGAACAAACATTTGTGATAAATAAATACACAAAGAATGCCCTCGCCGGGATTCGAGCCCGAAACCTCCAGCTTCGTAGGCAGGGTTACTACCAACTAGGCTACAGAGGCTGACAAATACATTACAGAAAACCAAACTTATGGCCGCCGGTAATGGGGCGGGCCCAAGCTGCCAGAGGTTAAGATCACAGAGAGAGGACCTTCTGTATCAGACCCTTGATCCAGCCATCTTGTCAGCCTCCGTAGCCTATTATTAATTTATTTATTAATAGTTGGTAGTGACTTTGCCTACGAAGCTGAAGGTTCCGGGTTCGAATCCCGGCGAGGGCATTATTTGTGTATTTATTTATCACAAATGTTTGTTCCTTGGTCATGGCTGTCTATGTATTTAAGTATCTATTATATATATCGTCGCCTGGTACCCACATCACAAGCCTTAATTGAGCTTACCGTGGGACTAGGTTGATTTGTGTAAGATGTCCCAAGATATTTATTATTTATTTATTTATCTACCAAGAGTCTCTTAAGATTCTGTTCAAATTATTTTACTATTAAACCGTTTTATTATTTCAAAAAAGTACACGAAAAGTCTCCTAAGATGCAGACCTCTATTTTTAAAATAGCTGAAGTTTTTAAAATATTATCCAAAGCAACAGTATTTCAAATAAATGGCGTTAATTAGACATCCTTTTACAATCTGCTAATGAAGAAGTACAGAACGGAAGGGCGGAACACTTACCGAGATTTACTGAGCAAATGTAATTAAAACTAGGTGAGGGTTGGGGGTAAAAGTTTTCTGAAATGCGCTGTTTGCCGCCATTTTTTTATCTAATGAGCATAAACAGAAATTATATTTGATAATAGAAACTATGTAAGAAAAAGTCACATTTTTCTAGGCACTACTGGTACAGTCGGGGAATTTAAAATCCTACCCACCTAAGGATCAATATCGTATAGCAAACAGTCATCATAAGAGCTATCTACTAAGCACAACGTTACTTTGACATATCAAACGCATTCGTTTGTGTTACTAGGCAACTGATATGAATAAGAACGTTGACATGGGGAACTGTAAAACGTCAAGGCACTGCTAAAAATGGATGACAGTAATCGAAAATCTAACAAAATATATTTCTATCGCTTTCAGTCTTGCTATATTTTAATGAATCGGGAACTCGGAATCAAAGTTTAAATTTTTGATTGTCGACGAATCCAGACACTGGTCTACTACCGCGAACTACGAAATTCGTAAATATCGATCATTTTTCTCTGTCACTCTAACGAAGGCGTCATTAGAGAGTGAGAGACAAATTCTCGAAATTTGCGGATTTCAAAGTTCGCGATAGGGCCGCTGCTGGTGCCGATATATAGGCTGAAAGCAAAATGTTTCTGTCGATAAACTAACATAATTGACTAAAGTGATAATTCAATAAAAGCATAACGGACGTTCTTTATTCATAACATAACATATATTATTCATAACAAGAACACTATTTTATCTCATTCAATCTTATTTAATCAATCACTTGACCAGGGTGTTCATTAAAAAAAATAAGGTTTCAACGCAACAAATCAACACAATAGTCATAAAAAATTCAATTAAAAACACGTGTATCCACCAAGATCGCGAATGACCACGCCACAAATGTAATCTTCCGGTTTGAGACCTGGAAAATGCTGTAGATGTCTAGTCAAGATTTAACTACTGACGGGAGAAGTGATGTCGCGCTGCTTTATGAGCCTCGGTCAATGCAATTTTTTTCGCAGGCCGCCTGTGATGAAAATCCATTGCATGTAGGCAATTCCTTATTGTTCTAGGGTGAACGTCAAACATTTCTGCAAACCGTCCTGTTGTCGTAGAGCCATCCAAATTATATTGATGTCGCATTAATCGGCGTTGGTCTTCGGCTAATGCTAGCGGGCGATGGTTATTTTGCCTTTGATCAATAAGGTTTCCTTCAGCATTGTATCGCCGTACCCAACGGCGAGCAGTGTTCCTAATCACATTTAACCATTGTGTTATTTCATGAATTCCTACTCCTTCCTGGTGTAACTCTAACATTTGCGCTGACAATAATTTCGCTTTTGAAAATTATTTCACAATTTTCTCGACTGACACTGACAGCATCTGCCATGTGTTTAAGTAATTATTTATTAGAAAAGTAAATAACTTTGTAAAGAGGTTCTATGTGACGTGCAGTGACACTGACAAATAATGGGTTTTGACACATCAATACTAAAATTAAAATTTCGACCTTAATGCATCGTGAATGCCTAACAACATTTCTATGAAATGGGTAGGAAATTAAATTCCCTGACTGTACTTGCCACAAATGTATCTAGATAAACATCAGCCTACGTATAAACATGTTTAACGACAAACGGTTCTTAATCGCGTAAACTTACGTTTAATTTTATCCTGACGTTTCCTGACGTGTCAGCTGCGACCACGGGTGTAACGTCATGCCCGAAATGTCAGGATAAAATTAAAGGTAAGTTTAAGTTATTTAGACCCGTCTGTCGTTGAAATATGAGTGATAATCGTGAAAATTCAACAAATCGCAAAATCAATATACACCGTATTTTTATTGATTTCCGTTAAATTAAAGGGAAGCTTATTTAGGTCATAAATAATCAATTTCTCTAAGAAACTAGTATTTTAACTCTTACTGTTATTAAGTTATTAAAAAAATAAGTTTAATGACTGAACAAGTGTATTGCAACCTTTATTACATCCTAATGAAACTTATTTCGACATGTGCCGTCAGTCACCTGAGACCTTATTCTTAAGGTTCTCTCACACTTGCCATTTCAATTATTATGTATGAAAACGAAAAAAAAAAATTTTTACGAAATGAATAAAAGCCGATATACCAGGCAACTTCTATTTATGTCCCAAGTAAACGGAACGCAATTTAACGAAAATGTAGTAAAAAAACACCCTGTATAAGGTAAATGCCTGGAGCAATAAAAAAGAGAAACAACTATAATTGTCACGATATTTGTACAGATAAGGGCAACAATACGTATATAATTATTAATAAATTCCTCCCTTATTTCAAAGGAATAAGGTAAAATTGTATATTTTTATGCCCTTGAGTGTACAAGACGTCCCAAAACTATGAAACATGGAAGGAAAATAGCTTAAGTATAGTAGATAACCCTATCTATATTTTGCTCAAACAAGTCTTTATGCTATTTTTTAAAACTCTACATTCAAAGATTTTCTAAAAATTATTTGTTCTTAGTGAAATTTGCATGTCAACCGACGGTATGTAATATTCAATGTATTATTAAATATGATCCCATTTTCATAACCTACAACATTTTATTTTATTCGTAGCCATTACATTATTATTCTTGACCTTGGAACTGACCATGGGCCATGGCATAAATGGCCCATCGGCTTCATCGTTTGGGCCATAAAATTACCGTTACCGTTCAAAATGAAATTACTTAAGTGACAGGAAAATCGAATAAGTTTCCTGTTTTCTGTGTACTTTAGGAATCGAATTATACCGAATTGAAAAGCGAATTTGGCAAAAGTCCAGCCAGTTGGGAAATGGAACAGATTTTGCTAGAAGAACTATTGTAAATAATGAGGTTGAACGTTTACTATATCACGTAATACTCCTTTATACCTTTTGTCAGCAGAAAAACATGTAAACAAACCTAAAAACTTGGATTATTCCATAATCACGCACTTTTAAACATATTTTTGGTTTTATCACTACCTCAAAACCTAAGTTTAACCTTGAGTTAAATTTTTAGTTACAATGATTGATATTTATTAGTATTAACGTAAATATTACTAAAGTAAATATTATTCGCCGAAAGTCTTTAATGAATGTGTGTTGCCAGTGACGGTACTGAAACGTGGCCGCTTACAATGGGCCTCATAAGAAGGCTCAAAGTCACCCAAAGGGCAATGGAGAGATTGGAGAGGGCTATGCTAGGAGTCTCTCTGCGTGACCGGATTAAAAATGAGACCATCCGCAGCAGAACCAAAGTAACCGAAATAGCTCTCCGAATCGCTAAACCGAAGTGGCAGTGGGCGGGGCACATTGCGCGTAGAACCGATGGCCGTTGGGGCGGGAAGGTTCTTGAGCTGCGGCCACGTACCGGAAGGCGTAGCGTGGGTACGCCCCCCACAAGGTGGACTGATGACCTGGTGAAGGTCGCAGGAGTCCACTGGATGCGGGTGGCGCAGGACCGGTCACTGTGGCAATCTTTGGGGGAGGCCTATGTTCAGCAGTGGACGTCTTTCGGCTGATATGATGATGATCAGTGATCGGATTAGGTAGTGCCATTTCGCGGGACTTCGGTACGTTATCTTAGTGTGGACATAACTTCTAAGCCCGACATTTAATATGAAAAGTAAAATTTTTGTTCGAAAATTTACAATTTTATAGTTATTTTGTTTACTATCAGTTTTATGTTGATAAAAATTAGTCTAATTTTACTTGTCGAACCTGGTTTTAAGGGTATTTTTCCACAATACCTAATTTTGTCATATGTATGCCTTTATTAATGTTTTTCTATTTGTTAATTTCACACTCGTAGTTAAATGATTGGTTTAATCAATCATTTTTACTTCTTTACCGGACTTTAAGACGATCTTATTGGGACTCTTTTGACCGATGTCACTGGACTTTGATTTCATTCTAACTGGACTGAGGTTCTGGTGGTCTAAAGTAAAGCAGTCATAGAGTTTTCCTTAATGATTGTTTTGCTTCTACTACTGTTAGTAGCAGCTATAAAAACATCAATAAAAGACGAATTCACAATTACAAAATCCTTTTATTTTTTCGTGTTTCTTCAATTTATTACATAACAAGAAAATGTTCTGTAAAAAAATATAAGGCCCAGGATCCCGAGGCTTATCCATGTTAAGTATAATGTTTAAGGTCATTCACCCGAAATGGCACTACCTAATCCGATCACTGATGATGATGATGATGATGAAATATTATTATGTAATATTAACGTAACGTATTTACGTTAATATTACATATTATACAGGGTGTTTGGTTAGCGGTGTCGGAGCTTTTAAGGGCTTAAAGTACAATCAATTTCATCGATAAATTACCACACAATTTTTTTTTTGTGCCATCGATAATTAAATGGCGGCCATTTTAAAATTTCAAACAGACGAATACGGGCGCACGTGATATTTCTGGAATTATACGTTTGTTATCGGTCCTATCCCTGCAAAAAAAACTCGTTAGAGAGCTCATTAGATAAACAAACTAATTAAGCTAATCATTTGACTCAACTATTTGAACAACAAGGCTAAAAAAATTTTTTTTTATTGAAGGTAGTAAAAAATTCACCTTAATTTTTCAATTAATTTCATTTTGCATGAAAACTAGGTCGTTAAGATAGGTTTTTGGTGTTGTTATTTATTAGCACAGTATGTTAGCTAAAAAATAACACCATAATTACAGTTATACCTTTAGTACTTTAGGAATTATAAGTGCTCAAACATACACCAAAACAGCTGCATTTAGCGTTCCCGATGCAAAATCCATAAACAAATGAATGTCAGCAGTGTACTGACTAGTGAAGTGGCCGCCTTCCATTCGTCCAGTGCATGTTATAACTGTAATTATGGTGTTATTTTTTAGCTAACATCCTGTACTAACAAATAACAATACCAAAAACCTATCTTAACGACCTAGTTTTCATGAAAAATTAAATTAATTGAAAAATTAAGGTGAATTATTTACTATTTTTAATTAAAAAAAAATTTTTTAGCCTTGTTGTTCAAATAGTGCAGTCAAATGATTAGCTTAATTAGTTTGCTTATTTAATGAGCTCTCTAACGACATTTTTTTTGCAAGGATAGGACCGATAACAAACGTATAATTCCAGAGATATCACGTGCGCCCGTATTCGTCTGTTTGAAATTTTAAAATGGCCGCCATTTAATTATCGTTGGTACAAAAAAAAAAATTGTATGGTAATTTATCGATGAAATTGATTGTAGTTTAAGCCCTTAAAAGCTCCGACACCGCTAACCAAACACCCTGTATATGTACGAATTTCACTATGTATGCGTCAAATATGTCAAAAGCTATGGAAAGTCAGCCATATTTGTTGACTTGTTTTTTATTCTACTGACGCATAGTACATGAAAGGTCCAAGCAAAAAACATGTCCAGTGCCTAAAAAAATCAGGGAAAATTCACACATTATTCTGTTAAAAGTAAGGTAGTTTTTCCTTCTGTAATTAGAATTGACTAGACATGTTCTTTCCGTGGACCCTTCACATACATAGTTACATTGTGTGTAATTGGAAATTGCAAATCCTGCAGAATTTGAATACCCATAAAATTAAGTTGTAACACTTCGTTATTTTAGAATACAACATTTTATTACTACTTATACCTATTAATTTTAAAGCAGTTCCACAGTTATGTCTTCCAAAGTACTCAAGAGAAGTCAAGATAATAAAACAAAGCTAATTTTCTTAAGCGGGCGTATATCGTTGTTTCTGACTTTGTTAATTCAGACGAGTGAGGAATACGAATAATGAGTTTTCGAGCCACGAAATTAAGACTAAGAGGAAGGAGAACATAATGCTGATTTTAGATCTAAGAAAATGGGTATACAGGGTGACAACGGGGTCGTGATTCCAACAGTGAAAAACGTGTTAAGATGGTCATTCTGAACAAGGTTTATCATCAGCCTATGATAGTACACTGCTGGACGTAGACCTCTATTAAGTGTGTCCTAATCTATACAGGAAGTAAATGCCCATAATCGCCACGCTAGGCAAGCGGATTGGTGATCGCAGTACTTAATATGTCCGCTACTCGATGACGCTGTTGCCCATCATCAATCTTTTATCAAATAACGGTCAATGACACTTCAATCCCTTAGTCGACTCTTACGACACCCGCAGGAGGAGTTGGGGTGGTGACAAATGTATTCTTACTGCCGTCACCACACGGCCACTGAACAAGGATTCCCATGGAATAAATATAAATATCGCAAAAAAAATCTCCTTTATGTGAATAGCGTGTACTCGTGCTAAGAAATAGATAAGAAAAATGAAGTAGCATTTTTGTAATTTATCTCTAAGTTACGCCGCATTAATTAAATTTATTTATCGACTAGTAAAAAAACTTATCGATGACAATTATGTCGATGTTTAATTTTATCAATATCTCGTTACTGTTAGAAAAATAAATTCAAAGTCAAATGATTCTTTATTCAAACTGGGATAGCAACAAACTATTTTGAATGGTCTAAGTTACTCCTACAATAAAAAACTATATCCGGATCTAACCCTACACCGCTGATCCGAGAAGATCCGGTAAGAAACTTGGCAGGACTTGTTTTTTTTAAATATCTAGGTGTAGGCTATAATTTTACGCGTTTTAACTATGTATTTATGTTCATTTTTCCAAGCGTTTCAACCGGCGTGACTTTGGTGGCAGCCTTATCACACGAATTCCGTGAGAGATGCTAAAACTTTAGAATATATTGGTAGACGTAGTTGACAACTACCAATATATCCAAAAAAATTATGAGATACCCACGGAAATCGGGTAATAATGTTGCCACCGAAGTCACTGCCACTGAAAAACTCGGAGAAATGGCCCTCTTAAGGGTTGACCAATGAATACAACCCGCATTGAGGGTATTGTTTATTTTACATATCCCTTCTAAGTGACGAATCCTTTGATCGAAACTTTTGGGATGATGTTCGCTAGAGCAGAAAGGTGTTTGAATGATAGTGACAAACACTAAGGACAAAACCAAAAAGAGTGAGGGTCTCCTACGATCTTAAGGTCTCAGTTGCAGTCTTTACGATAAAAAAAAACATATTATTTTTATGTAGGATTCGTCCACAGTCGTATGGTGACGGCAGTAAGAATACATTTGTCACCAGCCCAACTCTTCCCGCAGGTGTCGTAAGAGCCGACAAAAGAGTTGAAGTGTCCCTGACCATTCTTAGATTTGGCAGCGTCATCGTAGTGGAAACATACTGCGATTGCCAATCCGCTTGTATCCCACTGTAGCAATTATGAGCATTTACCTCCTATGGGAGGCAGTGGACTGATATAGGCTGATGAGTCTGAAATTGTGATTCTAAGAGTGACCGAGAAGAACGTAACCATGGCAACGCGTGATATAAAGAACGCGATTGACCCATAAGTTCCACTGGAAGAGTTCAGACTCTTAGTAACAGAACTACCTCTGCAATTCGTAGCTCTCGAAAATGTATCCGTACTTGAGTAGCCATTTCGTCTCAAGTTCCTACACGAGTCTTGTAAAACCTTTCGTGAATGGTGTCCAATTGAAATTCAAAGTCCAAAGTAGTAGCAAAAGTATTTCAGCTAGTGCCCGTACCTAGTTCTAGTTTCTAACTTTGAATAACAGCACTCGGACATTCCGAACTGCAAGTATAAATACGTAGTTTGGCAAATTCGATTCACTTGAAACTTTAGTTGACACAAAGATCTTTTAGTTGGTCACTCCTTCGCGTGTCTGTTATCGTACGGCCTTATTTCAAAATCGAATTTTATGGAAGATGTGGCCTTATTGCAAGAAAATATGGTCACTTTTACCGCCGACCGATTGTTTTAATTCTATTTTGAGATGCGCCGTAGCAGGCTCGCGACGACTTGTATTTTTATAAGTATCCTTTTCGTCAGTGTTTTTACTTGTTATTTGATAGCTCTTATCCGCGAGATTGTAAAATGGAAATGCCATTTGTAGTCGGTTAACGTGTTTGCATAAATAAATTAAAAATTAACACAAGAATTGTCTTTATTAGTAGATAATGATTCAAACAGATACATTTTAACCTGTAACCAAAGTCAACCGATTCTTTATGCGAGCAAGCCTATCAACAAATTCTTTTTAATCTCTGAAAATTAGATGTTTTACAACTTTCAACTATATATTGGGTGGGAAAAATATGAGTACGTAGTATAAACTAAAACAACGGCATTCTATTTTATTCTAAAAATCTTCAATGCTATGCCCAAGATATCGTTGGAAATCAAAGCCGAGCTCGACTGCAATATCCTGAGGTCGTTTAAACAGATCGATGGCGGTCGGCGCCGCGGCGGGGATATTACGCTGTTGTATAAGACTATTGCTACTACGTTTCTTACTTTTGTTTCCATGAACTAAAAAGGAACGCTACAATTTTACAAAAAAGTGGCTAAGAAGTAATAAAGGAGGATTGTTACTGGTTTCTTACTCCTGATTCAAGAGGTGATAATGGACGCCACATTTTAAAAAGGGGGCTAAGAATTAATAGCAATAAAAGAGAATTGGTACTTCGTTTATTAGTTTTATTACTCCTATTTCAAGAAGTAAGCTACATTTTTACAAAAAGGGGCCAAAAAGTAATAAGAGGGGATTGCTACCGGTTTCTTACTTCTGATTCAAGAGGTGATAATGAACAACACATTTTTTAAGAAAGGAAGAAGAAGTAAGTAATAAAGGAGAATTGTTACTTCATGTATTAGTTTTATTACTCCTATTTCAAGAAGTAATAAAGGAGGAATAGGAGGATTATATCCGGTTTCTTACTCCTAGTTCAAGAGTAATAGCAATAAAGGAGAATTGTTACTTCTTATATCAGTTTTATTACTCCTATTTCAAGAAGTAATAAAGGAAAGCTACATTTTTACAAAAAGGGGCCAAGAAGTCATAAGAGAGGATTGCTACCGGTTTCTTACTCCTGATTCAAGAGCTAATGAACGCCACATTTTTAAAAAAAGGGGCCATGACGTAATAGTAATAAAGAAGAATTGCTACTTAGTTTATTACTCCTGTTTCAAGAAGTAATAAAGAAAAGCCATATTTTTCGAAAAAAGTGGCCAAGAAGTAATAAAGGCGGATTGCTACTCAGTTTCTTACTCTGTTTTCGAAGATAATAAAGGAACGCCACATTTTTATAAAAAGAGCCAAGAAGTTTGTGTTTACTAGGAGTTACCGGCTCACACAGTTTTTGTGCAACTTTTAACTGTACAGGGTCAGGAAGACATTAGACAGCATTCATAGTTTAGCAGGTGCCTGCTAAGCTGGTGGCTGGTGACTTTCGTGGCAAGCTGAAAGAGCTTGGCAGATTCACTTTAGACAGTATGAAGGCCGTATTTATGATCTGATCTAGAAGATCTTAGCGACCCCATGGGAAGATCTTTAAACAAGCTTTTTGCATGTAAAACTACCCAACTATAGTCCAAAAGCTCCCAACTATGGTCCAAAACTAAGTCAAATATCTTCGTCTTGTTACACAAAGTCTCCTCATTAATTATTAAAAAACTTAGATAAGACTAAAGTAAAAGATTTCCATTGATGCCATTATACATATATAAGGCTCCCATCTTATTAATAAAGGGGATTAATTTCGTGTTTTATCCAATTTAAGTTAGAATAAACATCAGCATTGATGCTTAATTACGAGTTGAACTAGTGGACCATAGTTGTAGTAGGTACTGGACTATAGTTGTATGGTTTTACGGTAGGTTTAAAGTGACTTGTAATATAAAGTGAATAATGTTTAATGCCCTTAGCTCACCCTCAGCTCCTAGAAGGAACATTGGCATATCTCAGAAATCTCTGGCCATTTTTATATGAAATAAAAAGTAAATACCTGGAATAATACCTGGATTCAATGAAAAGAAATTGCGATAGACAATCCCCGTTCTACAAAAGATTTACCCAAGTTAAAAGAGATTGTGATCATCAGAGAGAGCTACTTACTTGTACATCTGATCTAGGTATTAGTACATACTACAGGTTGATTTTTTA
>JALPQI010010325.1:0-48037 GCA_025490895.1 Thaumatotibia leucotreta | reverse complement strand
CAAAGATTATCGCCTGGCTAAATATTTTAACTCAACGTATAATATTGTGCAATAATGTATAATTACATGCTAAGTAGGGGATGCCCGGGCTACTTGGACCGTCGAAAAAGATGGACCATCAAATTACAAAGGACTAGTAATTAATAATGGCCGTGTGGCGACGCCAGTAAGAATACATTTGTCACCACCCAACTCCTCCTGCGGGTGTCGTAAGAGTCGACTAAACATTGAAGTGTCACTGACCATTATTTGATAAAAGATGGATGATGGGCAGCAGCGTCATCATAGTGGACACATTACTGCGATCGCCAATCCGCTTATTGTTACTGTTTTTTTTTTTTTCATTTTTTACGGGCGCACGGAATACTTGTTAGCTATATATTATGTTAATTAAAATACCATTGTAGGACTCTACATCATCATCACTACATAGTATAAAATAAAGTCACTTTTTCTGTCCCTATGTCCCTTTGTACGCTTAAATCTTTCAAACTACGCAACGGATTTTGATGAGATTTTTATGTAGGTATAGTACCCGTCCGAAGCCGGGGCGGGTTGCTAGTATAGATTAAGACTCGACTGAGTTCTCTTTTATTGTATTTGTAACTAGAAGCCAGTGTGCGTAAGTGCAGTAAATATTAATGTTATGGCCAAAAAATCATACTCCAAAGCAAGAAAAATAAAGGATTATCATGTCAGAAACAAACATAGTTATTTTATTTCTTGAAATATAACTAGTTACAACAAAAAGTGTTAAGGAAAAATTCACATAAAGCTTTAATTTTTTAGATCGTTGTCACTTAACTCATGTTTCTGTATTTATTGCGATAAAATTAATTTGTTCCAGATGTTTTTTTTTTCATTTCCCGCTTCATAATTATGTATAACAATCATTTCATTTAAATTAGTTGTTTATGTCTTCCTCGTGACAATCTTACTCATACTTCCCCTATACAAAGTACTGGCAACATTATGTGATCATAGCTTTGCACTCACGCAAATGTTACATTAAACGCCGGATTAAATTAAAAGCGGCTTAATATACTAAATAAAGTCTTTAGTACAGTCAGTTAAATATTTTTTTTAGTACAGATGGTGCCTTTTTTGAGCCGTGTAGTGACGGCAATAAGAATACATTTGTCACTACCCCAACTCCTCCTGGGATTGAAGTGTCACTGACCATTATTTGATAAAAGATTGATGATGGGCAGCAGCGTCATCATAGTGGACACATTACTGCAATCGCCAATCCGCTTGCCCAGCGTGGTGATTATGGGCATTTACCTCCTAATGCGTCTTATACGCATAGTTAATAGGAGAGGCCATGTCCAGCAGTGGAATGTGATAGGCTGATGACATGATGGTGCCTTTTTTACGCGCTAGTGCGAGAAGTGGCTCAATTTACGTAAGGTCCAAAACTTTGGAGGGCCAATCTGTAATAGAAAACGTCGTACGATACACGTGCGAAAACGAAATTCGTAACTCGTGACTTTTTAAAACATCGCCACTCGTTTAGAATTTCATATTCATATATTTTTCGCACTTGTGTCGTAATGTACTATTTCAGTACAGATGGCGCTTTTTTTACGCTCTAGTGCGAGAAGTGGTTCATTTTAGGTCAGGTCGAAATCTTCGGAGGACCATATATAGAGAAAAAGTCGTACGATATACATGCGAAAACGAAATTTAAAGTTGTATCATTTTAAAGCACTTCCTTTGGTCGTGTTTTAATTTATAATGTACTAATTTACCGCAGTCTTTAGCCGAGGATGCTCTGGACGAGGGCCCTCTTAATAGGTCGAAACATGTCCAGCAATCATCGACATAAATTATGTGAGTAAACCAGCATATTTTAATATGCTTGAGTCTCATGTTAGTTATAATTTTAAAAATATATATAATTCTTAAAGTTATTTTTTTTATCATCCAGATATCAACCTAGACCCACGGTAAACTCAATTAAGGTTATAAATATTGGATGTCATATACCAAAGAAAAAACGACCATCAAGATCACCAACGTCCAAGGTGGGGATCGAACCCACGTGCTCAGCTTTCGCGGCTGATGCCTGCACCCCTCGGCCACTCGGTCTTACAATACGTTCAATTAAGGTTCATATTGTTGATACCGAGCATAGACATACACATAATAAATATAGTGATATATGTGTTTAATACAGTTAATTTAAAATAAAGAAAACAACCATTACCAATCAAATATTGGGATAAAGGAACTCACAAATATTTAAACCCTCGCCGGGATTCGAACCCAGAACCAAAGGCAGGGCCACTACCAACGGCTCCTAAAAACATCATAATCATTTTAAAATATAAAACAGTTGGCTACCCCTGCCACTATCAAGCGGGAGCGTGAGATTACAGGGGTCGTCAACCTGTTTAAGGTATTAAATAATACCTAAACATGGCTTACTGCGTGCAGAACATGAGAACAACACCTTATGCGTCAGGGTTGCCACTGTCGAGAAAAATATGTGATTTGAATTTATATTAAGCATGTCGTAATATAATGGTAATGAAATTTAAATATGTTGCTCGCTGCTATAATCAGTGTTCAGTAAAATTGAAGTTAATAGTTTTAATTAAATTATATTTAATTAAAACATAATTAAGTTTTAATTAAATTATATTTATAACCAGGGCCCGTAATTTTCATGCCGATGACGTCAATTTGACGTCACGCTCCATTTAGTGTGATCTCAAATAGTTTTATTGTTAAGGATTAATCATTAGTCGTCAATCATTTTAATCATGTACAAATAACTTAAAAAGTAGTCTATTTACACGTGAAATAAATAATACTAGAAACGTAAATAAAACTATTTGATTTGTTTTTATAAATACATTTTATTAAATGAAATTGTAACACATTTCAATAATTACGTAGAAAACAGAATTCCTCTTTAACGTACAACACGTATAAAGTAGGTACCTATTATAAATTTCACGAGTAAATATACTAATTTTGAAGTCATTTGTAAGTACATGATTAAAATGATTGACGACTAATGATTAATAACTAACAAAAAAACTATTTGGGATCACCCTAAATGGAGCGTGACGTCAAATTGATTTCATCGGCATGAAAATTACGGGCCCTGTTTATAACGGTTACGTAGGTAAATTATATTTGATACGTAAAGCAGTCCATCGCGCTCGCTTTAATATAATATAATAGTGCAAGCGCGATGTGATTTAAGATGCTTTACGTATTGCGTAAAAACAAACGTATCCGTTATTTGAAATGACATTTCATGGTACAGTGGCGTTCAGGATTGCATGGACGATTTATGCAAGAATTCATTCATAAACTGACCATGCAATTTTGAACCCAACTGTACCTACAAATTGTACTTAAATAAAATAAAAGCCTTAAATGGAATCAAAACGTAGTCACAATTTTTTGTAACAACTTTTGACAGTGTAAAAATGGCGACAAATAAAGTTTCTATGAGCAATCAACAATACGCGTCTATTTTTTTTAAGATGACGCCTTTTTGTACTGTTGGAGGTTATATAGGACGGAGTATACACTATTATTAGCGTAACTAACTTTGGTAATACAGTTGAGGCAATCGTAAATTTGATATTCACAAGTGCTTTACGGTGAAGGAAAATATCGTGAGGAAACCTGTATACACCTGCGAAGAAATTCAAGGGTGTATGTGAAGTCCCTAACAAGTACTGGGCCAGCGTTGTGACCACACAAAATAGGCACGTTTGATGTGGAACTCCACATCAAACGTGCCTTCATTGCATCAAACTCCGCAGAAAAAAATGGCCAATACAATAAAATAAAAGACGCAATCGTAATTTATGTTTTGATTGAGGATATAACTATGTACCATTTTTTTGTAATCGATCACTTGCTCAAAATCGACAACCCTAGCACTTTGCGGTACCAGTGTAGGCTTGTACCACTTTTGTTTTTTTCGTCATGAATATTATTTTTTTAAACTCGCCTCTTTATCGCTTCAAGGTTTTTTAAAACGGTAGAGTATTTCATAAGGTTCGCCCTATAAGATTTAAATATGTTTTTTATAGTCTGGCAAATTGGTCAGCATATTTCTAAAATTTTGTACATTTGGATGGTCTTCGATACTGATAAAAATTGGTAGGTTAGTGAAGTCAATGATGCTAAGCTCTTATCCACCACATTTCCTAAAATGTCCCAAAATGTTTGTATGAAACATTTCTTTTTTGTTACCTAAAATGTTTAGGTATCTGGTAACAAAAAAGAAAAATTCCATGAAATCTTTGTCGGGCAGTTTGGGAATTGCTCTGGTAGTATAATTTTTATAAGTAGCCTTTTTTGTCTATTAATATTTATATTATAAATAATAAATAAATATCTTTGACATCTTACACAAATCGGCCTAGTCCCACGGTAAGCTCAATCGACGCTTGTGACGCGGGTACCAGGCGAATGATATATAATAGATACATATATATTTATGATAAATAAATACACAAATAATGCATTCGCCGGGATTCGAACCCGGAACCTCCAGCTTCGTAGGCAGGGTCACTACCACAACTAGGCTACGGAGGCTGACAACATGACATATTGACTAGCTGGTTAGTCAAACTATATTAAACTAATAAAATTAAATAAAAGTCTTGTATGATATTATTTATTTATGAATTGATTAGTAGAAAAATACAATTCTGGAAGCTTTTATGAAAATATTGATGAAATCATTTTTAACCAATGACAATTTTAAAAGCAAGAGGATTCAAATAATCCTTATGATTACTAAATTATATACATATGCTTAGATATTTATTTTGATTTAGTTTTCAATACCTACGTACCTATTAGGTACTATTTTCGTATGAACAAATTCGCTTAAGAAAATAACTATGCATTTAAATTTATACATAAGACAGTTTATAAGATTGTTATCTTCCTATAATTCATGTTATAAATTACAAAAGTTCAACAATAAAGTACCTACTGTGATTATTTCATTAGTCATAAGTTCATAACATATTGATAGCCATTTAAAATCTTCAATAAAACATCAAATGTAAACTCTATGTCGTACCACTAAGCATAAACACGACTGCAGTACTGATTTTAGTTACATATTTAAGTATCGTATTGAAAAACGTCTTATGTCACTTTACTTTGAAATAGGTAATTTCATTAGAAAGATTGGATGTCATATACCAAAAAAAAAACGACCAAGATCAGACCAACGTACGAGGTGGGAATCGAATTCACGTGCTCAGCTTTCACGGCTGATGCCTGCACCGCTCGGCCACTCGGTCTTAGCAACCACCGGTCAATTTTCTCGGGTATAGGTATGCAATCCTTTACAAGGCTAGGCGCCTAAGGCTACGCGCGCACTGCGGTGCGGCGAGTTGCGGTGCGTTTTTAAAATCGCAACGGAAAAAAAACCGTGTGTGTCTAGAACGCGCACAGCGGTATAATATCCGCACGCTTTGCCATTCTAGCCTCAACTCAGGACAAGAACGAACGTTTAAAAATGGACTATCACACCAAAATGCAAATCTGTTTATACTTACTGTCGCGCAAAAAAAAAAAGAACCTAAAACGTTATTGGGTACACCCGCTCGTGGCACTGCGGCCTATTAAAGGATTTTTTTTCATGAGATACAGTGACTTACGTTTGTTTCCAAACAAATTTTTCGGCTACTATCGAATGAAAATTGCAACATTTGACAATTTAATTAGAATTGTTGGCCCTGCAATTTATTACGCAGACACGACTTGGAGAAAAGCTGTTTCAATAGAAGAAAGACTGTCAGTCACATTGAGGTACGTACTTACCTTAATAGTTTAGGCATCAACCTCGGAATGAAAGCTAATAAGCTGGAATTTAGTAGGTATATACCTTCACCCTTTGAACACTTAATTGGTCGAGTGCTGTCGTGTTCTACCACGCCAACAGAAGCAATTACCAAGAACATCACAATGAAGGTGTGTACGAGTTTTTAGCTTATTAGGTCTGATTCTGAGATAAAGTCTTTAAATTCTTAAATTTATTTGTGGAATCGTGTTTTTTTTTAAATAAAACAAGATTACGGTAGATACGTAAGTTATTACTTTTTAACAATCAAACAAGGTGCCGAATAAGTAATCATTGGGTAATGGGATAGTGTTTTATAATAATATGTAATAAAAATTAAATTAAATTAACGCTTGAAAACTAAATAATCGGTAATGTTAATACGCTTCTCGGGTTGTATCTGATTGTTTTCGCGTGATGAATCGGGCTCATAATCTTGAAGCGTGGTGTATTGAAGCGTTGATGGACCCAGATGTTGGAGGACGTCCGAAGGCTGAGTGTTCACTGGATTTAGTGGTAATTGCATTAACATATTATTATCACCTCTAATTTGAATGTCCGGTGATGGAGGTGTTGCGTATTGATGTACGTTTACTAGATTTTGTTGTATTGACATGTTTGTGTCAGAACTATGGTTTTCTCCCGGTGATGGAATTGGTGAAACAACATAAGACGGCGAAGGAGCAGACGAAGAGCGAGACGAACACAATTCATAAGAAGCCGGTCTTACTTGTCGGTAATTCACTTTAGGGGCTTGAAAAGGCGATGACATCTCAAAACGGCTTGTTGCTGTTGGTTGAGAGTAACGTTTAGCTTTATCAAGAATGTTTAGTATTTCGACTTTGGCAAAGTGTTTTTGGTCATCATTTAATTTTTTTACCATGGGTATCAACATTTCACAAAAGCTAATATCTTCGTCAAAGGACTTTTTTTCACGTAGAATTTCTAAAATTTGGCTGTCTGTGTCATTCATGTTATCAGTATTAGGATTTTTTTTACGTGCATACTTTCTATTTCTCTTTTCAATTGTTGACGCGACACTGTCATTTCCATCTGATTCATCGCCTGAGCCAGAGATGTTACTTGTGGTTGATCTTTGTAGTGGTTGAGACGCCAAAAACGATAGGGCTTCGAAATGAACATATGGTCTTTTCCTTTTCGCAGCTTGTCCTGATGTCACTTTTTTTTGTGCAGCAAGCTCTTTAGCAAAAGCATCCTTCAAATTTCGCCACTTTTTTTGTATTTCAGTACCTGTAATGAATAAAATAAAAGATAAACACAAAATAAAAGAAACGTAACTTATATACTTAAATTTCTTGTTGAGTTGAATATTTCTTTTTTTTTCAGGTACTTAGCATCGGGAAATAGCTTTAATTCGTTACATTATGAATACCTTTTAGGTGCAACTACGATCAGAGAAATAGTGCAAGAAACTTGTGAAAAAATATGGTTGCATTTACAAGCAATATACATGCCGGAACCTGATGAAAATAAGTGGTCTGACATTGCTAATTTGTTTTATAAACGATCTAATTTCCCAAACTGCTTGGGAGCAGCTGATGGTAAACATGTTAGATGTGAAAAACCTGATATGGCCGGTTCTCAATATTATAATTATAAACATTATCATTCAATAGTATTGATGGCAATAGCAGACGCAAATTACTCTTTTATTGCCGTCGATGTTGGTGGCTACGGGAGTAGCAGTGACTCTGGCATTTTTAAATCTACCAATTTTGCAAAAAAACTTGAACGTAACCAGATGCATATTCCACATGCCAAACCATTGCCAAACGATGACAACGGAAAAGAGATGCCATTTGTTTTTGTGGGCGATGAGGCTTTCGCGCTCTCGGAGCACATTATGAGACCTTATCCAAGAAAAAATCTGTCAGTAACACAAAGAGTTTTCAATTATAGACTGACACGAGCAAGAAGATTCGTAGAATGTACATTTGGGATCCTTACCAATAAATGGCGGATTTTACACCGTGCCTTGGATGTTAACATAACTTTTTGTGATGTAATTATCAAAGCTTGTTGCGTGTTGCACAATTACGTGCGCAAACACGACGGTTTCTGTTTCAGTGATGAACTGTATGGGACTGAGTTGAGAAGCTCGCGTGCAACACCTGTGCGATCTTGTAGGAATAGCATGCAGAATAGAGATTATTTTGCACAATATTTCACATCAACTAGGGGTTCAGTACCATGGCAATATGAAAAGATATAATAATATTGTAACAAATTAATTATATACAATTGTAAAAGTAATTTCAACTTACCTATGACTTTCTTATCTGACAAGTTTAATTCGCTGTAATCTTCTACAACGTTATTAAATACTTCCTCCCACATTCTTGTTTTCTTAATTCTGTCTGAATATTCTCGGCAAGTTTTGTCCCAAATCGGCGGTCTATTTTGAACTTCATTGATGAGTTGTTCAATATCTAAAGTTGTGATCGCCGCTTGCGCCGCGTTCAATGGAGACACGCTAGGCGACGACATGACCTCACAGCACCGTGTCGCGAGAACAACTGCGTCACAAGATGGCTGCCGGGCGGCGTCCGCACGGATTTTTTTCCGCAGTGCGCGGATTTACTCAATAGCCCATAGGATGCAAAAAAATCGTGCGGCGCCGCACCGCAACCAATCTGCAGCAGTTCACAGATTTTTATCCGCATACGGATTATTTTCCGCAGTTCGCGCACTTCAAGGAGGTTCCATACTTCACAGATTTTGCGGAAAAAAAACGCACGGTAAAAATCCTTAGTGCGCGCGTAGCCTTACTTTATTATTATTTGCTAGTCAGTAGAAACCGTTAAAAAATCGAACAGCCAATCAAAATTTTCAAATTTCCCGCCTTTAACTGTATGAAATATCAATACTATTTAAATATCGATAATGTATACGTATTGCCCTATGGAAAATAACAAAAAGTCGTAACAAGATAAGGATATACAGTCACTTACGACTTTTTGTGTTTTGGGGTTGTCCAGTCCATGTAGTCCTATTCTTATTTGTCGGCTACTCACAGGCGAGTAGAGATCTCGTATCGCCAGTGTAACATGACCTAGGATTCGTAATTATTTCTGCGTAATCGTAGATGTTAGATAAACTGGTTTTTTAGCCCATTACTCGCTTATTTTAATACAGTAGCGCCACCTTGTTTGGAGTAGCTGTATTACGTAGCTGTATTAGAAGACTTTGTGAGAGAAAGAAAAAGACGCAAGATGCATAACTTGAACATTCTAATTTAGACCCTGACTTAAACAATATACAGATGAATTTCATTGTGGGAATGATAACTGGTTGTTACCTTATGGGTATGGAAAACTGCTACCAATTAAAAACATTTTGTAATTGTATGCATGTATCTACGTAAAATGGGATTGTGTGAGTTTGACGACACCGGTTTTCATACTAAAAAGCTAG
The DNA here is from genome assembly GCA_025490895.1 of Thaumatotibia leucotreta. Taxonomy (NCBI): domain Eukaryota; kingdom Metazoa; phylum Arthropoda; class Insecta; order Lepidoptera; family Tortricidae; genus Thaumatotibia; species Thaumatotibia leucotreta. Next base: position 38,769 of record JALPQI010010325.1, on the reverse strand, counting down.
CATTTCACATCCACTAGTTTATTAATTCGTGATCTGGATCGTGTTCTTCAAAACCCGGTTCTAAACTATTTTAAAGTAGACCGTAAGTCGTTGCGATAAAGTTCAAAAACTTGATATGATTTTTTCTTTCGCAAATAATAATGGCAATAAAATTAGCCAGCGAAGATTTGCAGTAAATTATTAGTAATTTGAACCGTATTGCTTTGTAATATGATGTTATGTGAGTGTAAATGTAACTTTGTATTATATTTGCATGCCAACTAGTAAGAATATTGCTTTGTCAATTTAAACTTTTAGTTGTTTTAAATAAGGAGTAACTAACTGTAAAATAATTTGGTATTCTAATGTTGTGTCTAGACAATTTTTAAGAGTTAATAAATTGGGGTTCGTTTTTTTTAAACATAATCCGTGTTTTGGCTACAATGTTGACTCAAGTCAACTGTATTATTCAATTTGAGATCGTGCGAAGTGATTGTATTGTTAGAAAAAAAACCGGCCAAGAGCATGTCGCGCCATGTTCAGTGTAGGGTTTCAATATCCTATCGGTCGTGTTTTAAAATATCGCCACTCGTTTCGAATTTCATGTTTTTCGCACTCGTAATGTACTATTTCCATAAAAATATTTACCTACTCGGCAGGAAATAAAATTGATTTCAGATTTTTCGAAACTTTTGCGGAACAAAATAAAAGCAACTCTATTCTTATTTTCTATCTTCTAATCTAATTTCTAAATCAATTTATAATTTTTTTTTTTCGGTTACCGCCATGAAAACGGATACGCGAGTTTATCCGTTTTTAGGGTTCCGTAGCCAAAATGGCAAAAACGGAACCCTTATAGATTCGTCATGTCCGTCTGTCCGTCTGTCCGTCTGTCACAGCTGATTTACTCGGAAACTATAAATGCTACAGTAACGAAATTTGGTAAGGATATGTGTTGTATGAACCGCTACAGGATTATGATACTAAATTGTAAAAAAAACCATTGGGGTGGGGGCCCTCCATACATGTAACTGAGGGATAGAATTTTTTTTTTAGTTGTATATAAGCGTGTGGGGTATTAATAGAAATGTCTTTGAAAATGATATGAAGGTTTATAAATTTTATTTAAATTTAAGCAAATCGTTTTCGAAATATCAGCTCTCAAAGTCTGAAAAATGTGTCCCCCCCTCTATTTTTTAAACTACGCGATATAAAATTCTAAAAAAAATATATGTTATGCACATTAATAAACTCTATCAACGATTTTTGGTTTGATCAAATTATCTCTTTTAGTTTTTGAGGTAGGTTGATTTAACTGTATTTTTTTAATAATAAATTGATAATGGTACGGAACCCTTCGCGCGCGAGTCCGACTCGCACTTGGCCAGATTTTATAGTTTTATTTCAACAGATTTTTTTTTTTCGATAGTGACCATACAGCAGCAGTGACCATAATAATGTATGGAAATGGTCACGTGACTTTTCGTTCGACTCTGCATTATCATACATTTTATTACTTTTCGCTTATCGTATACGATTGTAGAATGGCATCTTGACTAGGCCTACAGGAACATGGGCCTTACGAGGATAAAAAAAAAACCTAATATAATCTTTGCTACAATTAACCCATTTTAGACTAGCGGTACCATACGGGACCACTTTTTTGTGAGTTTAAAATTTGGAACTTTTTCTAACTTATGACGCTTTAAACAATATTTCATTGATTAGATATTATTAATAAGGACACGGTGCTACTTATAACGCTCCAGAATCATACCCTATTGACCGAAGTAGGGTGTGATAGAAGGTTAAACTTAGTGCATTGCAAATTTTCGAAGAAAGTTGGACACGCGGTTGAAGTTTTTTCTAATATTTTATTTACTGATGAACACATTATCAATATTATCGAAAAACCATGTAGTGTAATGATATTGCTTTTAAATAAATTATTCAGAATAATCCTGGTACGTATAAATATTATAAATATTGTTTGTTAAAATTACTGGTACCAAATGGGATCGCTAGCCGTTCCCTGTGCGTTATTATTTTATTGTGTAAAATATTTTAAGTTAATTTATGTGTACATTAAGCATGCTAATTTAACATTAATTAAATATTTTAATTGTGTCTTTGTCATATAAACGTATTTTTTCGTATTTATAGAATTTTTGATGCAGTTTATGTACTTTAAATTATAAGGGCAAGTGGTCATTTTGAAACACTATCAAAAACTTGAGCCTTAAATTGTGCTTTTAGATCCCGCCATAGCTTCCCATGAAGATTCTGACAAAAATATGCTTAATTATTTATAAATAATTCGAATTGCAGACAATGAGACTCAGGAATTTAGATTATAAAATGCAGTGATCATGTTGACAGACCATGAAACCATAACTGAAACGATATATTTTTTTTAAATAGGGTATCCCAATTGATATTACTTACTTTTTAATGCAAAATATAGATTAAGATTTATTAAATAAATGAGATTAAACATTTAATTAGTACTTAATGATTCCATTGGTAATTTCCAATGTTTACCTATGTAAGAGCCTAGCGGTCCCATATGGTACCAGCATTTTTTTCAAAAACCGAAGGTCACACAATTTTTTTAGTATCGAAATATCGTTAAGGATACGACTATAATCAACATATAAAAAAATTACAAAAATCGGAGACCTCAAAAAAACTCAGTCTATAATGGGTTAAAACAATGTTAATTTGAACTATACAGGGTGGAACGGTACGACGATCTTTCCCGCTACCGATCGAGTCTACCAACCATTACGATGAACTTTCAGTATGGGACCAACATCGAAAGCGTACTCGTACATGGAAAATTGACTTTTCCATACTATTGAACTCTTAACTAATCACTCACTTTGTATGAGATGTTTTTTTTTAAAGAGATTTCGATGTTGGTACAGTCGACTTCAAAGTTATCATTACAGTTTAGGTGCCAAAAACTACCTTAATATCAAGGCAATAAAGTCGTGTAAATATATTTTTGGCAAACCTAAACCGTAAAGATATCTTTGACGTCGACTGTACTATACTGAAAGTTCACCGTAATGGTTGGTAGACTCGGTCGGTACCGGTAGCGGGATAAATAATGAAATAATAAATAAATATCTTGGGACATCTTACACAAATCGACTTAGTCCCACGGTTAGCTCAATTGAGGCTTGTCATGTGCCAAGCGACGATATATATAATAGATAAATACATATAGATACCTAAATACATAGACAGCCATGACCGAGGAACAAATATTTGTGATAAATAAATACACAAATAATGCCCTCGCCGGGATCCGGAACCTCCAGGATCGTAGGCAGGGTCACTACCATACCAACTAGGCTATGGAGGCTGAGGGAAGGATCGTCGTTCCGTTTCACCCTGTATAATTTCTTTGGTATTTTTTGAACAAACCCAATACCTAATTAAATTTATTTCTGAATTCAAAAATGATATTTTGTCGAAAAACCGGCAAAAACCTAAAACCAGCATATCACGTAAAGTCGTTAAGTTTTTATTCGAGGCTGGCAACAAATTCGCCGTGACTGGGCGAATGTGGACGAAATAATTAAATACTTTCATAACACAGCAACACTGGCGGCGACACATAAATCACGGGGGAAGCTGTTTCCATTGCTTTTTACGACACGCCATTTTTAAATCATCATCATCATCATCATCATCTCAGCCATAAGACGTCCACTGCTGAACATAGGCCTCCCCTCTGGACCTCCACATGTACCGGTTAGATGCGACCTGCATCCAGCGTGTCCCGGCGACCTTCATAAGGTCGTCTGTCCATCTTGTGGGTGGACGTCCTATGCTGCGTTTGCCTAGCCGTGGTCTCCACTCGAGCACTTTTCGACCCCATCGACCATCTGCTCTGCGTGCAATGTGGCCTGCCCATTGCCACTTCAGCTTGCTCGTCCGAAGGGCTATGTCAGTAACTTTAGTTCGCCTACGGATCTCCTCATTTCTGATTCGATCACGCAGAAAAACTTCGAGCATAGCCCTCTCCATAGCTCTTTGAGCGACTCTGAGTTTAGAGATGAGGCCGATGGTGAAGGACCACGTTTCGGCGCCGTAAGTCATCACTGGTAACACACATTGATTGTAGACTTTCGTCTTAAGGCACTGAGGTATGTCGGACGAAAAGACATCGCGTCGTTTCCCGAACGCTGCCCAACCGAGTTTGATTCGGTGGTTGACCTCTTTCTCGAAATTGGACCTACCTAATTGGACTACTTGTCCTAGATATTTATATTAAATGTCGAATAGATATTCATCATCAGTCTACCTCAGACCACTGCTGACGCATTAGCAGTTAAGTGACCATATTTATAATCGCCACTTTGAGCAAGCGGATTGGCGTTTTCAGTAGTTTCCATCATCAACTCTGAGTGTTGAAAGAAAGGGCTTACTAAAGTTACTAACACCAAAAAAATGCATGATTACATTATAAGTAGCATAATTTTGCATAAAACACGCGTTATTAGCAGCATAAAAAATTTGATCAACCCAGGTATGCTATTCTCTTATTCACACATTCGACGCTGCGTTCGTCAACGAGCTCGACGACGAGACAGCCTTCGCTTCGACGTAGAGCGCAGCGCTGCGAAAAACGGTATTCACTAACGTAGAACAGCTAGTCGTCGAACTGTAGGCGGTAACTCTCGACGCAGTGTAGTTCCAGCTCACGCCGCATTCGTCGCCGAGCGCTAGTGTCGTTTAAAGTGCATTAATGAATACCATTTTTAGGTTCGACGCTGCCGCAGCGCTGACACAGCGCTGTTAGCAAGGCGGTTTCCTTAGTGAATAACACTGTTGTATATGGTCGCAGGTCTCCTACAATTAGTGTTGGTAAAGAAATACTCGAGCCGTTCAAGTCCTTCATCAGTTCAAGTCATGTAGTGAAAACTTGAGTTATTTGCTAAAGGTGCATGCAGGCCAAAAGAGCATTCGCAGTTCTTCTACTCTATGAAATTCAATCGTTACACAAAACGTTGATTGGTTGATTTCGTAGAGCGGGGGATAGAACAGCGAATGCTCTTTTGGTCTTAATGCACCGTTAGATAAGTTGCCAATCGCTAACATATAATATATAGATACATATAGATACTTAAATACATAGACAGCCATGACCAAGGAACAAATATTTGTGATAAATAAATACACAACCAATACCCTCGCCGGGATTCGAACCCGGAATCTCCAACTTCGTAGGCAGGGTCACTACCAACAGTACCAACTAGGTTACGGGAGCTGACAACGGATTGATTGTGATTTTTAATATTAATTGTACTTATACTATAATAAATCTTATAATTATTTACCTAAAATCGTAGTAATTTGCCGGTTTAAGGGCAGAGCGAAATATTTCGGTAAAACTTGTTTTAGCAAATAGTATTCTATGTCATTGGCATTAAATACGATTTGTCAAAACCAACTTCAAGGAAATAGTTGGTTCTGCCTTTATCCTGACGGTATAGTCGTATTGTAATGGAAACATACCCTTTCATAAGGGGTAACATACAAAGACAACCTGCCTTGTAAGGGCGGTTTACACTTTAAAATATCACACCCCATTATTATACTATAGCCTTTAACTATATACTCATAAGGGTGACAGTTGTATGGGGTTGTAAGTATTGTTGTGAATTTTGACAGTTCGTTGTAAAAAGTTTTGGATGGATTAGTTTTTAATGACTGAGGGTGTGCTAAAATGCGTAATTAAAATCTGTAATATGCAATAATGCATGTGTCATTATAAATACAATAGGTACCTATTCATTAGGGTGCTTCTTATTTTTGCAAGTTTTTAGGATGTTCGAACCAATAAAGGAGCTCTTTGCTCTCCCGATTGCAATTTTTTATGGGGCACTCTCTCATTTTGTTATTTGATAAGTAAACCATTTTTTTCAATTATTATAAACCAAAATTAGGGGTCGCTACCGTAGTACGAAGTTCAAGAAAGGCAAAATGATTAGTTGTTTTTTTATTACTTCGGCAGCGACCCCTAATTTTTGTTTCAAATAATTGAAAAAATAAATAAATATGGTTAACTTATCAAATAACAAAATGAGAGGGTGCCCCATAGAAAATTGCAATCGGGAGAGCAAAGAGCTCCTTTATTGGTTCGAACATCCTACAAAATTGCAAAAATAATAGAAGGATAAATGTGTATAATAGAAGGACCTAGGTAGATGTATATTTAGACCTTCCGACTGATACAAGTATACCTAATATTATGTGACATTTTCAATCAAATTAGACCTTATCGTCGATGGCACTTACGTCACGGGAAGTCGCAATTTGTATTTGCCATAGACATATAAAATTGATAGACCGAGTCTATTTTATCTGTGGGTGACGCCGGCAATGCCTGTCAACGATCTTTGTTTGTGTATACTAGTGCACCTAAACCGCAAATAGTAAAAGTGATTAAAATAAAGCTTTTCATGTATATTTCTGTTCGATAAGTGCACGGAATGTGATAAAAGTGATGACTTGTGTGGTTCCAGGGTGTAAAAACCGCCAGGGTTACCTGAATGAACAAAATAAAGACATTACGTTTCACCGGCAATTTAGTTTTGACTTGAATTTTAAGATTTCGAACCTTATTAAGGTAAAAGTAACTGAAAATCTTATTCAATATTTGTTGTCGGATACATATGTGTAGTTTTGTGATTAAACCATTTGTATTTATATTCGTAATGTAATTATAAATAGTGGGATTCAAACATTTGTATCGCATAGTGTGGTACTTAAGAGACCGATCGTGATATCGATAAATGTATTGATAGTCAACTCAAAAATTAATCGATGTTTTTAATGTCCAACAGGTTTCCACTGGACACTGAACAAAGGCTATTATGGGTCAAAAATATCAAAAAGGCAGACGACTGGTACCCTAAAGAGTATTCAAAAATATGCTCCGCACAATTTTAAGCTGTTGTTACAGGCAAGGGTACGCGAATAAGTGATTACATTCTGACGTACTACCCACCATATTTGGTAATCATCCAATGTCATGTCAACCAGCAAGTAAATTAAATTTAGTTTAATAATGACCCTCATGTGATACTTGTGTAGACTGATTAATTTAATTATAAAGAAGCCATCATACCAAAATTGTTAGGTATGCTTTAAGGAATGATAAGTTCATAAAACAAGTTATAATGAGAGTTTTCTGAAATCACCAGGGCAGGAGCAGGTCCAGAAACTTGTCTAAATTCTATGTTTATAGTTTCTGGTTTAAATATTTTGTATGAGTTAAAAAAATACAAAAAAAATTTAAACATTATTTAAAAAAAAAAAAAAACATTTACTTAGTCTTTCTTTGGGGCTAGATAATTGTGTTTCTTAGCGGGACCTTACGGCTAAGTGGCACCAACTAGTGGAATACGTTTTAGGAAACCCTCATTATGACATTTTAATTAAAGAAAATATTTCGTTAACTTTGTGATTTTATTTTTATCCTAAAATGTAGATTTTGAAATCACGATCGAAGAAGATCGTGATTTTGAGTAGGAAATAAGGTTTATTCCTACTGTATTCGCTACCTAATTTGGTTAAAATATTATTATTGACGATAAAAGTATACGATTGAAGACTGGACATCACTAATAGTAATGACATTTTATCTAGTCAGGTTGGTAGCATTGTTCAAGAAAATGGAGTCGTTGATGGAGTTCACGACCAAGTAGAGCTACTTTATTTGTCTCTTTTTTCCTTATGGAATACGTCTTGAGATGGGGTGAAGGATGACAATAGTTTGTTCATGTATGCCTTAATACACGGAATCTTCCCTATATTTTATCTGTGGTATTTGCAAATAATTGATAACATAGCGTCGTCGACTATAAGGTGTATTTCGATAGGAAACGTCACATTATTATGACTCTCATTGAAAAATTGGAGGTAACTTTGCCCACTTGACAAAGTGACTTTAACTAGAAAAAAAAAAACAAAAACAATAACATAGCGATGCTTATAAGAAAACTCTAGGTTCTTATTGAATTGTTATTTTATTATTTTTTGTTATCTTATTTTTTTTTATGTTACGAGGTGTGCAATAAAGAGTATGGTATTGTATTGTATTGTCTATTGTTATTTGGGCTGAATTTAATTTTTTGTAGTTTTTTATAATTTTCCAAATTTTGACTTTTTAACAACTTTTCTTTTCAGAATTACGAGCTCATTGGATCCTGATAGAAACAAAACAGTGTTCCAAAAGAATATTCCATTGAGTTACTATTTGTCATACACTTTCTTCGACCGTAACTCCGTGGAAGACAAAAAAATGTATGGAATTTTCGGGACACTTTTTTCTGCTAATGAGGATCGAAAGAGCTCGCGATTATGAGTAGAAAAAATGTAAAAAAATCCAAATTTGGAAAATTTCAAAAAACTACAACAAAATAAAAATCCGCCCATTTATAGCCACATTTTTATTAGTTTTTTTTGGGCAATGTTATCACCTAGAACTAAAGTGCACCAGAGTTAATAAATTCTAATGTAGTATGATTTATGATAGTAGTAGCCTGTGAAACCTTAATCGTCCGTGGCCTGAATATTAGTTACCGCAATTTTCCACAACATCTTCTAGACATTTTAACGATAACGTAACTTAGGCTGCGTTTCCACCAGAGATGTACGAGGATGTGTTTCCATACAAATGACACCTATTAATGACTCGTGCGAGGTGTCTTTTGTATAGAAACACTTCCTCGCACATCTCTGGTGGAAACGCAGCCTTAATCATGTATACTTTGTTAAATTATCTAAATACCTTAGTTTACCTGCGAATGCTACAGATATAACGTCATGCCTGAAAATGTAAGATTATGCGATTAAATCCATTTGTCGTTAACATATCAGTGAATATCGTGAAATTTAAAATCAATACAATATTATACTTAAAGCCTACTATGCCGAATGCTATCCATTAATTTGTATAATATATGCCGCAATCCTACAAATATAACCTTACCAATTTAAGGAAAAGTCATTTATTTATAGTATTTTTTTAATGTAAAAAAACACGAAATGTTCACATCGGCAGAAACTACGAGATAGTTTACATGTGCCTGAACTAGGATAACGTTATGATATTACAAATGAAGTTATACAATTAAATAGAATTTACGAGGTAGAATAATAATCATGTAGGTATACTGTTTTTAAAGGCAGGCAAAGTTGAGCTAGGTAGGCAAAGTTGTAACCTTTGATGATACATCAAAGTTCTGAAACATAACTCTACATGGAATGCCAATTCTATGAAACAGTTTCAATAAATTAAAATCATTGCGACTAAATGCATACCAACTGGTCTATCCGACCGTACCCACAGAATACAGTATTAAACAAAAATGACGTAAGTTACATGAATCTGTTTGTCACTTACGCCATTTAGCAAGTAAGGTGTGTGAAAATATCAAATAGCCAAAACCAATATCGTTGTGGTAAAATAATTAATATTATTAATATAAGCGGCCGGACGTTGGTAAACAAGCACACAAAAATAATATTTAAATTGAAATTTTATTACGCTATCCATCACGGTAAGGCTGTGGTCTTGCAAGAGCGTGGGCGTTTTTTGATGTGAATCTAAAGGTGCATGCAGACCAAAAGAGCATTCGCTGTTCTACCCCCGCTCTACGAAATCAACCATGCACGTTTTGTGTAACGATCGAATTTCGTAGAGTGGGAGGTTAGAACAGCGAATGCTCTTTTGGTTTGAATGCACCTCTACACGAAACGTGATTCGTAGATTTCGTAGAGTGGGGAATAGAACAGCGAATGCTCTTTTGGTCTGCATGCACCTTAAGCGAAATACGTATACCGTATATAAATCTAACATGGATTACGAGGTTAATTTTAATGGATACGATCGACGATCATTTAGCTTGAGTGTGTTGCTCTACATTGCGCGCTGAATTATTTCGTACGGATAATTTTGTTGCTCTATTTTTAAGCAAAAGTTGTCTAAATGTACTTATTGTGTCCTATACTAACCCGCCCCGTTAAGAGCTCGTATTAGACTTACACCCTGTATTATCGACCTCAGTTTAGTAGGCGGTAGTGAACCTGCCTTCGAAGCTGGAGTTTCGATTCCTGAGGGTGACATCAGCCTCTCCCATTAACTATGCGTATCGACACATTAGGAGGTAAATGCCCTTATATGGCTATGCCATGGAAACCACAGCTTTGATGGCTCTCAGTCCTGTATAAAGCACAAAGAGTTGACATTGTACTATATAAAATTCAGAAGTTTGACTGGTCATAATGGGTTAGATTATGTCGTAACTGCATATTTCGAAAAACGCCACCCGCTCTGCTACCATCCTCGCTACCTTCGCAACCACATCCTTACCTACCCTATGTACTTTATAAAGCACAGAGGGTTGACTGGGCATCTGCAGGGTTGGATTAATGATTTAACTACAGATTAATTCATCATGTCAAAAGGGTTTTGTGTTTACTTGTAGTTATGAAAGAAAGATAAGTGAAGGTGAGTTCGCGCATGAGATACTTTCGAGAAGGTGCTATTTTTTTATATTTATTGCACAAAAATAAATAAAATTTAAATGTCAGACTTCATTCATTATGGTTTTCTATGTTCCAGTCAAACATCGTGCAAAAATAAAATAAAAGAATGTGTAGTGCAGGCTCTTTAGTTCGAACATTTTGTAAATAAATTAACTTATGTAACATAAACAGAAATTCCAAACATTCCTTTGCTTGAACAATTAGTAATTATTTACCTTACCCTCTAGTCGCCCAGACACCTATAAAAAGGTCTCTTGAAACAAAAGAAATTTTACTCCATTCCCTACAATGTCAATCCAAATTTCATTGGCAAATATTACTGTCTGGGCGGCATAAATAAACAGGGACCACTATCTTTATTTCTTTGATTATCGAGAATGGTTATTTTATCCCACATTATTAACAATAATAGGTATGTAATTTTTGTAATAAAAATAACGTATGCCGAAAAAACTAAACATGTTGTAGATGATTAGTAAACAAATATAACTAGTTTTTCTTACCCAAGCAATATTGCTTGATTGGTCATGTTACTTTTTTTGTGTAATAAAGTGGTGATAACTATCATTATAAAACACTTCGCGCCGCAAACGAAGCCTGCAGTTTGTGCATGCTGATTTTAATTTGTGGTCATGTTCCGAACGATAAAAAGTGACGATCACACTTGACAACTCCCGTAAGGTAAACGTGAGAGTGGGAAACCACTTGATAATTATCATCCCATAGTGTAAGGACGAAGAGCTCCCTACAGTTTTTTAAAACAGATAGACAGACAGATAGACTTGGTGGTTCATAGTTGCCTACGAAGCTATGAAATCGACTTTATCGGGATTATTGCTTGGTCTCAAAAAAAATCTGCGTAAACAACTATTATTTATTTCAAACTTTTAATCTGTTAAAACATCACACATAGTACGAGGTTTTGAAGTAAGATTTGCGATACTGCATTAGCCGGCCGGTAAACAAACTGAGTTTGGTCGTGTAAACAAGGAATAGCAGGTATGTGTACATTCTCATTTGAAGATTAACAATTACATTACTTAAGCTAAATCGTATCATCTTCTTAAATATTCATCATACTTCCTTTTGTACCCCTTCTTATAAACAATTATTTTGTTATTTGGGATTAGGAACCCGAAATAAAAAAACGTAATTATAAACGTAGTTATAATTCAATCAATAAAAAGGATAAACTTCGCTGAAGTCTTACGTTACAGTTGCAGATTTACTCACTGTAATGCTTTCAGAACATCTAAACTAGACGGATGTGTGTATGTATGACAGCTTGCAAATACTGCAGATGTCCATGATCAACGGTAGTAACAAACTATCAGGCGATCTGTCTGCTCGTTTACCTCCCATCACGTAAAAAAAACCCGTTTTAAAATTAACCGCAACACAATACCAATTTACTAAAATAAATTTCATCATACTAACACTAAACACCGCTTATATGCCAATTTTATACTCAAATTGCGTTTAATAATTGAATCCTACTAAAGCTATAACCAAGTATCGCGTGTTAAAGCTCCATGCTCATACACAACAACTTAAAGCCAAACGTGAAAACCCCACGTACTTCCTAAAGCACATATTACTTTCTGCCGCGACTCATCGAAACAGTTGTAGGCTACAACCGTGATTTTATAAAACGATGTAACTGAATGACCTTTATAAAGTACGTAAGGCCTTTTTGAATTGTTGTACAGTCAAGCTTGTACGGTTAAGTACTGAATTACGAAATGGCGTAAGTGTTAATATTGTTGATAGGAAATCGGATGTTTTGGAATTAGTTTAGTAATAAGGTCAGTTTGTTAATATCTGTAAACCACGCATTTTCCTTGGGGTTGGATTCTTTTTTATTTGACCCTTTGTGGGGTTAATGTCTTATGCACATACAATGTTGTGTATAAATACGAGTATTTTGACAATTAACATGTTCTATTTTTTTAACCGACTTAAAAATAAGGAGGAGGTTCTCAATTCGACTGTTTTTTTTTGTTGTATGTTAATACATATGAAAATGCATATGTTACAATATAATATGTTATAATACATATGTTATACATAAAAAATTAAATCGCTTCACAAGTCTCGGAGATATCGGGATTACCCGATATTTCCGAGACTTGTGAAGCGATTTTTTTTTTTTTTTTTTTGCTATTGAATTTCTTTCTTATTACAAAGAATTAAATTGTACTGGGCCATATTTTTGACTCTTTTTATATACCTCTTATTTTGCCTTTGACTATAGCTGTACATATTCATGCAAAGAATAAAATAACCGTAGAATATCGTATTTTCACTTTGGTCACGGATCGAGAATTATCAATAGCTTTTGGCAAGCTTCCTAATTGTACTAATAAAAGTTTGTCGTAAACAATTCCTGTCGGTAAATTAACTTTCGACCTTTGATAGGTCATGGGGTAGGTAATTCTGAATATTCGGACGTTAGTAGGTATATTCTTATCCAGTTTTTTTTGTATAACAATATGTCATCATCATCATTATCATCATCATCACATCAGCCGAAAGACGTCCACTGTTGAACATAGGCCTCCCCCAAAGACTGCCACAATGACCGGTCCTGCGCCACCCGCATCCAGCGGACTCCTGCGACCTTCGCCAGGTCATCAGTCCACCTTGTGAAGGCCTACCCACGCTACGCCTTCCGGTTCCGGTACGTGGCCGCCACTCAAGAACCTTCCCGCCCCAACGGCCATCGGTTCTACGCGCAATGTGCCCCGCCCACTGCCACTTCAGTTTAGCGATTCGGAGAGCTATTTCGGTTACTTTGGTTCTGCTGCTGCTTTGGGTGGTCTCATTTTTAATCCGGTCACGCAGAGAGACTCCTAGCATAGCCCTCTCCATTGCCCTTTGGGTGACTTTGAGCCTTCTTATGAGGCCCATTGTAAGCGGCCACGTTTCAGTACCGTATGTCATCACAGGCAACACACACTGATCAAAGACTTTAACAATATGTATCTAAATAAAATAAATATCTTGGGACATCTCACACAAATCTACCTAGTCCCACGGTAAGCTCAATTAAGTCTTGTGGGTACCAGGCTACGATATATATAATAGATAAATACATATAGATACTTAAATACATAGACAGCCATGACCAAGAAACAAATATTTGTGATAAAAAATACACAAATAATGCCCTCGCCGGGATTCGAACCCGGAACCTCCAGCTTCGTAGGCAGGGTCACTACCAACTAGGCTACTACGGAGGCTGACACGGCTGATACGGTATCTGACTGAACGAATGGAAATCGGCGATTACGATACCCAACTTCGGATTAAAAGATTCGCCTCTCGTTCAGAATCATCATTATCATACAATTTATTACTCTACCTAAAATCGAATCGAAATCGTGAAGTATAAATTCTAAAAGTTTATCTTTCCCACTATTATAAACATCTTATTAAAATTAAAGCACATTAAATTTGCACCTAAACTTAATATTTTGAATAACGACACATTCCCATAAATCAAATACAACACATACGCCTTTTTTACTTTAAATAACTAAAAAGGTTCCTCGCAAATAAGTATAAGTGTCATTTTTCGGACGTATCCCAAAATGGCGGTCGGTTTAGCTTCTTAAACGGTTTTTTCACAGGCAAAAGGATTGTAAAAGGTTATTTCTGACATGTAGAATGTGAGGGAAGTGTTTATAAGAATTATAAGCTTTAGCGACTTTAAATAAGGTTTTTCAACTTGGGTTTGTCCTTAAACTACATTCTTACTTATATGCAAAATTTGGGTAGAGTTTGTTTATTTGAAAGTCTTTTCATAAATTCCAAAGTAGTCTATTTACACGTGAAATAAATAATACTTTATTGATACGTGAAACATAAATAAAACTATTGGATTTGTTTTTATACATACATTTTATTAAATGATATTGTTAACACATTTCAATGATTAGGTACGTAGAAAACGTAATTACTCCTTAACGTAAAGCACGGGTTTTATTTATTTCACGAGTAAATATACTACTTTTGAAGTAATTTGTACATTATTAAAATGAGTAACGACTAATGATTAATTATTAACAATAAATTTATTTGGGATCACCCTATATGGAGCGTGACGTCAAATTCATATCATCGGCGTGAGAATTACGGACCCCGCTTATAATATATGACGTTCAGACTATCGGAAAAATGGTGAGTCCCTTATATTAATAAGGATTAATATACAACTGTCAATAGTTCATTCTTAGAAATCGGCAACTATAGTGTTAACTACAGGGTGAACGATATGAAGTGTTACCAATTACAAAGGACTGCGATTTTTAGTTGCAACAATTTATTACTATAAGTAAGAAAAAATAAGAGTTAAAATATTACATTTTGTGATTAAATTTATTTTTAGTCAATATACTACGCCTACGACTAGACTACCTTTTGCCTTGACTGTGGTCTTCAAATGGTAAAAAATAATTGCTCGCAGCACGTTTGTGATCGAGTGGTAGATGTATGTGCCAGTGAAATACAATCGCTTTTTTCATTGCATTTATACTTAGCATGCTTATTTGCTCTCATTTTTCTCTTCAAAATAGACCAGATAAAAGTCCGAAACTCACTGGAGAAATGACACGTGAAATTCGGTTTTCAGACATTTTTGGTTCTTACGAGCTTTATAATCCGAAAAGCTCAGTCTCGTTCTTTTCTTATATTTGCGGTCTACAATCCAAATGTTTGCCTTGGATTTCAATGCGATGTCTAAAACATATTTCCGATAATAAGCTTTTGTTACTTTGACACCGGACTTAATAAAATCTAATTGGTAACATTTCATGTCGTTCACCCTGTATGATGACGCTGCCCATCATTAATCTTCAATAAATTAATGGTCAGTGACACTTCAGTCCCTTAGTCGACTCTTTCGACCCCGCAGGAAGAGTTGGGAACCAAAGGTAAACAATAGCTACAACATAACTTTTACTCCTAAAAATAACTAAACAATACATTTCAGAAAGCACCATCTGGTACAGTTTGGTACACTCAAGTTGTCGTAATCAATCATCAAAGTACAGTTCGATCCATATAACAAGAAAGGGTAAAGCCACCTGTACTCGTATCATGAGTTGGAAAGTAGGTAAAGGATACGTTAGATTTTACTCGATACGTACGTAATGCATTATCCGCTCATTTGCTTTGAAATTTTGGTTGAGCTTTATTCCTATGTAAAATAAGAGTGATAGCCACAGAATTTGATTTGGATAGAAGAAACAAGTTCATTCATCTGTATGGCGGCCGAGCGTGTCAGATTTTGTACTGAAGTTGTTACTTGCCTATGTTTTTAAACATGTCTCAGGCCCTTGAGTATTCATATTTTTTTGTGTTGTTGCAATTAATATTACTTAAGGAGGCATTATTAATGTTTTTGTTCACTTCAACATACAAAATTTGACGC
Source organism: Thaumatotibia leucotreta (assembly GCA_025490895.1). Taxonomy (NCBI): domain Eukaryota; kingdom Metazoa; phylum Arthropoda; class Insecta; order Lepidoptera; family Tortricidae; genus Thaumatotibia; species Thaumatotibia leucotreta. The sequence goes on along the minus strand of JALPQI010010325.1, from coordinate 22,787 downwards.
CCGAAAGCTGCAAGCTGCGATTAAAGACGGACAACTCAGTGGATTTCACTGAGTTCATTTGACACGCTAAGTAGATACGTTTGCTTGGTCTATGGTATATATTACATCTGTGGTTTTACTCGATATGTAATGCATTCTATCACGCTCACACTGACATATTGGAGTGAGCGAGATGGCCTGCTTTACGTATCGAGTAAAACCTAACGTTACCGATACTTGCAAAGTCATGTGGTAAGTAGTAATTAGAGTGGTATACAATGAGTCAATAATACAGGTTATAGTCTGTGATTTCTATGAACTTTTGACAGCTATATATTGATCCTTATTAATAGGTATGAGGATAAGACTCTTCGTTTTTTCGATAGCCTTAGCGTCATAGATATAAAGGTCATTTCTAAACTGTCAAAAGTTCATTCTTAGAAATCTCAGACTATATAAATATTGCATTGTCATCTCACATCCGACATACATTTATAAAAATTTCATCACAATCTCAAACTGAGAAAAGAATCAAATCAAAAATTCGTAAGATTTGATTTAAAATTAACATCGGGATATAGGAAAGTAAATAAAAGCTATAAATATTAGGGATATATTTTTTAGACTATAATTTACTTTTTTTAAATATTTATTTTCTAAACTACAATCTAACTAATCTACTTAACCTAACCTATATCTAAGATTGGCCCTTGTGGCATTGTACCGAGGATGCAGGCGGCATTTCCTCGTTGTATTGCAATACTGATGCGTTGTGCGAGGAAGTCGCCAGGTCTTTGGTCTTTAGTTACGTCAACCAGACGTTTCGCGATCTCAGCAAACAATTTGCGTGCGCTGGGGCCCCATGAACCTAAAGTATAAAAAATCTTTAGCAAAAGCTTTTAAAAAATAATCGTTAAATTCGTTGCACCCAGTCGAAAGTACTGAGGTAAAAAAAAACAAAAAAAACACAGTCGAATTGATACCCTCCTCCTTTTTTTAAAATTGATTGAAACTATTTTTATATAATATTATATTACACGATGACTTTTTGTAATCTATCCAACATTTTTTTCCGAATCGTAAAATCTAATACACATTTATTTTGAGTGAGCTCTAAACTATTACGCCATACAATAGCCTATTATTAGTTTAATTATAAATCTCATTACAAACGCCACTTAATTAGAAGCCCCATAAAAGGCTACATGTTCGTAAATCTCCTGGATTTGAACCCACGACCCTCGGTTATCTTTGTTGCATTTTAGTACTAAAATACGTTCTAATGTGTAGTAAACTAGCTTTTGCCTGCGATTTCTTCTGCGAAGATGTATAAAAACCGGCCAAGAGCATGTCGGTCCATGCTTAGTGTAGGGCTCCGTAGTTGTTCAAGAACGGCTGGGCCGATTATGTTCGAAATTATTTTTTAGTACAGATGGTGTACTTTTTAGGCTCTAGTGCGGGAAGTGTGTCATTTTACGTCTGGTCAAAAACTTCGGAGGGCCATCTGCACTAAAAAACGTCGTATGAGATACATGCAAAAACGAAATTCGTAACTCGTGTCGTCACCATAGTGGATAGACTACGATCGCCACGCTTGCCCAGCGTGGCGATTATAAGCATTTTCCTCCTCATAATAATGTCCATTCGCTTACGTATTAGGAGAGAGGTCTATATCAATCCATCTAAGTCCTCAGGGTAGGCAGCGCATAGGCGATTTTCTGATCGCTATGTCCATGGGCCTCAGTTCCTGCTTTCCCTCAGGTGGGCTGAGAGCTCAGTTGTCTACCTCCGTCACATAAAAAAAAGACTTAGTAATTAGATTAGATAAAAAAGACTGATGAGAATCTTTATTTTCCGTAATGTGTCAATAAATGCCACAAACTTTAATAAGGTACCTAAGACGAGTTTAGCAACAATGTAATAAGAGTTATAAAAAGTAAATATTGTTACTCGGGAGTTAATCTTTACTTTTGATTATACCGTCAGATCAGAGGGCCAGTTGTACTTTTAAACTACAGTTTATGCGAAATGTACATAATTATACTGTTGGTCAGTAGAAAAGAAACAAAAAAATGTAAATAAACCTAAAAACTGGCATTATCATAAACACGCACTTCTAGAGTACAATCTTAGTTTTAAAATTATCACTAACCAAAACCCATAAACCTTGCATTAACAGGAGAGTGGGTAGGATTCGTACAGCGTGCAGCGGGAGCATTCGTACAGTGGTCATATCTCCACTATCCGACACGTGAACATGTTCATATTTTTATGTACAATGGCCATTAATATGCATAACTCACCACCGAAAAGGGATGGAAATTTATGGCAGCAAGTTACTTAAAAAAAAAAATTAAAACGTGTTTTTTACACCTCAAAGTAATCATAAGAGTCAAACAAAGCATTTAGTTCAAAAAGTTTTGCTCAGTCACAAACGTAATTAAATATACTTCATAGGTTTGGATTATTTTATGATTAAAATACCGGTTATTTTTATTTTTTGTTTGAACTATTACAGTTTTGGTTGGGGTACTTTCGTACAGCCAAGAATGTATGGGAATCGTGTTATTTCCAAATGAAGTCGTCGATATATGAGAAAAATATTTGTAAATAAATACAGACAGTTGATAAAAAAACTTATCGGTACTGTGGTAAAAAATATTATATACGAAGGTACCCCCACGCATGGGGCGCTTTCGTACAATTTTCATTTTTTTTTTAAAACTATCTGACTTTTTTACCTTACTTTGTATTAGCTCTAAGCCGAACCATTATTAAAGCCAGATAATATAGTCACCAAGCAGCATTGATTTCTATTCAAAATTGCTAGTACTTTTTTTCTTAGAGGCATAGAGTAAAAAGTGTTCGGATCCTCCCCACTTTCCCCTAGTATGAGAAAATTAAAGAAATGAAACCAAATAACTCGTGTAGTTTTGAAAGTTAGTACGATTATTCCGTAAAGTGTCCATGAATACACATAAAGTCCCCGGGGGTAGGACCGGAGCTTTCAGAGAGGGAGGGGGGTAAAATCTCTTTATCGACTTATTTTGTTATAACTTCAAAAATATTTATAATACCTCTTTTGTGATCTATTTCGTATAAATATAAATATATCTATATCGAATAAATATAACGTATAAATATATCTGCCAACGTGTGTCACGATGTTTCAAAGACGTCAAATGCTATGGAAAGTCAGCCATATTTGTTTATACTTTTTTCGTTTTCTACTGACAAACAGTATAAAAACCACCGGGTCGCGTTTTATAAAGTTACAATTTACAATTTTGCTGTTTGCCTCTCTTTCTAGCCAATACGTGCGTGCTTTAGAGAGGCAAACAGCGAAATAGTAAATTGTAACTTTATAACAACGTTTGTAACGCGACCCTGGTCGAAACGCACGCCCGTGTCTCATCCTTCAGTTTCCGAACAGTATATTTACCGTGAACTGCCGTCACTTTTTTTATGTAACGAAGGTAGACAACAGAGCTCTCAGCCCACCTGATGGAAAGCAGGAACTGAGGCCCACGGACATAGTGACCAAAAAATCGCCTATGCACTGCCTACCCTGAGGACTTAGATTGATTGCCTCTATCTATGACAGTAATTACACCGGCTATCTTACCCCCAAATCGACACACAGCAGTGCGAATACTGCTATTTAGCGGCAGGTTAATGGGTAAGACGGTGGTAGCTATCCGGGCGGACCCTGCACGAGGTCCTACCACCAGCAACAACAACAATGTTGTATTGACCATACCCCGTAATCGAACCGGCAATTCTGTAGCAAATGTGCGTCAGGGTTGTCACTACTACGAATACAAAAAAATACCGCGGCAACAGTATTCAATATTCTATCGATCTTCAAAATAAATTATCACAGTTTTATTATTTGTTGCACTCAAATTACATCGCCTTCTTGTGTAAATCCATTTTAAACTCAAAAACATCTACCGTATAATTTTGAAATGTATCATTTCATTATTGTTTGTTATTAACTCAGCTTCTTTTATAAGATTGTTTAATGCCGTAGCCGCAGCATAATCCGGATTGTTTTTTAAGATCGTCCTTAATTTGTGGTAGTTTTCCTGTTAAATTGAGCCTAGATCTGGAAAGCTATTGTTCTGTGACATTTTCACTAACCGTACGTTTTGGATTTTGTTATTTATGGAATAATACTGCTTATGTTAATATTAATCATACGTGCAGTAGAGTAAGTAAATTCGTCATCGTAATCGCCAACCCTAACATCAAACTGTCAAATGCTACGATTTTGCTACATCATCCGTTGCGAGGTATGGTATTGACTCCTAATATACGAAGATCTCATAGTGAATAGACTAGTTAACCGTCGTTTAAAGCACCATCACCGGCCCTATCTCTAAATTAATTTATGCCCAAGTTACCTCTTTTATGACTTCATACTTTACGAACTGATTATAATTCTATCGTTAACTCCGTGACTTAAAGCGTAGTTTAGGCACGGCGATTTTACGATCGATATCTTTGCAAATTATTAATTATAAATTGTGTTTTAATAGCAAATTGCTTGGTCTATTTAAAAACTTCAAGCGCCTTTACACGAAGCTAGCACATCTTGTGTTTGATAGCACCTCGCGGGTTGTCGCGGATACCCGTCTCATTTATGTTGTATTGATAAAAATGAGACAGGTAGCCGCAAGAATGCCGCTATTTGCTATCAATACGAGATAATTAAAAAAATTGTCAGCCTGCGTAGCTTAGTTGGTAGTGACCCTGCCTACGAAGCTGGAGGTTCCGGGTTCGAATCCCGGCGAGGGTATTATTAGTGTTATTTTTCACAAATATGTGTTCCTAGCTCGTGATTGTCTGTGTATTTAAGTATCTTTATATGTATCTATAATTTTTATATATTTTCGCCTGGTACCTACATCACAAGCCTTAATTGAGCTTACCGTAGGACTAGGTCGATCTATGTAAGATGTCCCAAGTTATTTATTTAAATCTAAACTAAATTTCCTGCGCGTGGTGATTTGTCACCACCCCAACTCTTCCCGTGGGTGTCGTAAGAGTCGACTAAAGGATTGAAATGTCACTGATTTTTTTATAGAAGACTGATGATGGGCAGCAGCGTCATCATAATGGACATACTACTGCAATCGCCAACTTTGCCCAGGGCGATTATGGGCATTTACCTCCTAATGCCGCCGCTGGATGCGGGTGGCACAGGACCGGTCATTCAGGTCTCCTCCAAAGATTGCCACTTTGGAGGAGGCCTATGTTCAGCAGTGGACATCTTTCGGCTGATATGATGATGATGACCTAATGCGTCCATAGATTATACGTATAGTTAATAGTAGAGTCTAAGTCCAGCGATGCTATTTTCTTATTCACACGTACCACGCTGCGTTCCTCGCTCGACGTCGAGACAGCCTTGTCTAAAATCCTAGCTGTTTTATTTGACATTAGGAATCGAGGCTGTGAGCGAGGTTGTGGGCGAGTTCGTCGCTGTTTTTCGTTAGAGAATAGAAGTTCGTACATTAAACGTCAAATTCTCGACGCAGTGTAGTTCCAGCTCACGCCGCATTCGTCGCCAAGCGCTAGTGTCGTTTAAAGTACATTAGTGAATACCATTTTTAGGCTCGACGCTGCCGCAGCGCTGACACAGCGCTGACAGCAAGGCGGTTTCCTTAGTGAATAACACTGCAGTAGCCGTACCATGACTTTGCAAGTATCGGTAACGTTAGGTTTTACTCTAAACGTAAAGCAGGCCATCGCGCTCGCTCCAATATGTGAGTGCGAGCGAGATAGAATGCATTACGTATCTAGTAAAACCTAACGTATCCTTTACTTTCCAACTCATAGTACGACTATAATGTAAGAGGCACATGATGAATTTTAATAGTAGATCTACGAACAAATAAAAGATGGAAGCCGCACGCCATACTAAATTGCCTTTCAAAAACGGTCCTCAATTTTGGTTGACAAGTGCCACCCCCTCTTCAATGCATCACGGTAATGAATTTCAATATCAACCTATAAAAACTTAAATCGCCATTTAAAAATAGTTGTGATTGGTCCATCAAAGTTTTGATTGGCTATATATATTCTACAAACATTTGTCAAAGATGTTGCGCCCAAATATGCGCGGTGTTATGTATGAAAAGCGCTATGTCCTGCCCGTCTTGGCACAATTGAACAATTGTGTTTGGGGGCATTTTTGAGATGGCGTTAGACGTCCATGTTATATATGGTCGCAGTAGTAGATACACTGTGTAATGTGTATTAAGGGCGGTAAATAAGAATTTGTGAACGAGTGTGAAAGTAAAGCCCAAGCCGAAGGCGCGGACTTTATTTTACACGAGTTCATAATTTTTGTACCGCCCGTGGCACACACAATGTTTTTCATCACACCTGTGAGGCAAAGTAAATAAAACAATATATTTTGACAAAACTGCTCTAAAATGGACTAAATCATTTCTCAAAATCAGGGATGAAATCTCGGCGTGGCGCGAAAATCCTTGACAGCCCTAGGGTGTAATGACGCATCTACGGCGCGCATCGCCGCAGCGCATTGGCGCACTTACCGAACAGGTGTGATGAAAAATACAATTTGTAATGAAATATCTACAAAACCGTTTTGCAAACATACGTAGTCATACATATTTATTTATTATAATCAAAAACATATAAATTAACATAAATGAGAGGTATAGCTATAAACTATAGGATCTATTATCATTGACAGTTGACAATTCAGAGATAAACATCTAAATTTACTAAGTTATTATTGAATTATTCAAATTATTACTACATTATGTTTGATAAGTGATGGCACGTTAAATGTATGGTCATGCCTTTCTGTCACACGCCATAACTTTCCGCGCGAACTTTTACTGTTTACTTTCGAAAGGTTACAGATTAAGATGATAAATTCTAAATGCCTTAAAAAACTTTTTAATTATTTAATCCTTGAAAACATAATTTTTGCCAGAAATTGGAAATAATTTTATGATTTTTACGACAATCGGCAACTCTAATCTTAGTATAAATCATATCGAGTAGCTTTTAAGGTAAATTTATACAAAATCGGCCATTTGCATGTCGAGCCATGCTCAGTATAGGGTTCTGTATTATTCATAAACGGCGGAGAAATTTCATGAGAATTTAAGATAAGTTCTCATTAGGAAAGTTTCCCTGAGAACTTATGAAAAAGTGTTTTGAATAATATTGTGTTTCACAATTGAGTAAACAAGACGTAAAGTATATTTTAAAAAGCATGTAGGTATATAGGTACAACGGTTTTGGCACGATTAAATTGTCGATTGCTCGTAAAATTCAAATTGCCGAGAACATTTTCTATACAAATTTCGCAACTTACGAACCTTCACCTCGGTACATTGCTACTTGGGTGTCCCTAATAGTGACCATGCCCATAAAAAACAACCCCGACTATGAACTGAATAGTTTTAGTATGTGCATTATCCTGAAAAAGATGAGCACATCGGGATTCAAACCTGGTACCTCCAGTTCAACGCCACTACCAACTGAATTAACCCTTCATGAAAACCATACATTTCCACTCCTAAGCGATCATTTAACCAACAAATAAATAAAAACAAAATGGCGGCTGTTTTATTCACTCCTAACATGTACCGCTGGCTTCATAAAAATCTACACAAAAATGAACCGTAATCCTTTTCGATAAGGACCATTCTGTGTAGTTATATACGAGTGGTGTAATGTCGGAGTTTAGACAGTTATACCATAAATACGGCTTATAGCGGAGATTAGGGAAATGTATGGGTTTTTATACTTTTTATTATGTTATGGCCGTTTGATGATTTTAGGTCAAGCTTTACATTTTTTTGTGACTAATGTGACAATATTTTGCTCGTCGAACCTATAGATAATTTAATATGGTTCTTAAAATGCGTCATACGTTTATGTTTATCTAAATGTAAATTGCGTGTTATTTTTGTAATTCTGGCGTTGATCACATACCTAATAATATTATTATAAGATTTTGTGGAATAAATATAGGTAATTAATGATTTTTTTAATATATTTATTTTTAAAACTACAATTAATGTACATAGATTAAATCTAACTAAACTACTTAACCTAACCTATATCTAAGATTGGTCCTTGTGGCATTGTACCGAGGATGCTGGCGGCATTTCCTCGCTGTATCGCAATACTGATGCGTTGTGCGAGGAAGTCGCCATGCCGATATTTTATTTATTTTTATTTGCATTTTACATAATGAAACTGTTAAATATACTGACTAACTGTTAAATATAAATAGAGGTATATTAATTATAACTTTTTTTATGTTACGAAGGTAGACAACTGAGCTCTCAGCCCACCTGATGGAAAGCAGGAACTGTGAGGCCCAAGGACATAGTGTCCGAAAAATCGCCTATGCGCTGCCTACCCTGAGGACTTAGATGGATTACCTCTATGCCAGTAATTACACCGGCTATCTTACCCCCAAACCGAAACATAGCAGTGCAAACACTGCTATTTAGCGGCAGGTTAACGGGTAAGACGGTGGTAGGGTAGCTATCCGGGCGGACCCTGCACGAGGTCCTACCACCAGCATTAGTATTGTGGCTTTATCTACTCAAGTAGAGGTGCCGGGTACGAATACCGGTATGGGCATCTTTTTCTGCATTATCCTAACGGTAAACGCATTACACAACTGAAGTGGAGATGGGCGGGACACTTGGCGAGAAGAACAGATGGGAGATGGACAAGACAGGTTACTGAATGGTGGCTAAGGTGGGCAAAAAGGTCGGCGTGCAGGCCATCGACAAGGTGGTCTGACGATATCTGCCGCTCAACAAATAAGATGTGGATGAGGTTAGCACAGGACCGAGAAGAGTGGCGTAATAAAGAAGAGGCCTATACTCAGCAGTGGGTGGATACGGGCTGAATAGATAGATAGATAGATCCTAAAACTATTTATTTCTTAGTAATGGTTGTTTTCTATGGGCATTTTCACTTTTAGGGACTCCAAATTGGAAAAACCTTAATTGCTGTCGGATACGGTATGTAAAGACAATGAAGTACAAAATCTGTATGAATTTAACCTCTTAAGGCCCACCATAGTTAGTTTTTTGGTTTTTAATTTGAACCTTGTTCTATATGTAAATTGGTAAGAATTTCGTTTGTTTCAAAAAGTAATGAAACAAAAGAAATTCTACTTTAATCGGTTCACGAAAGATACAAATTGGATTGTAACATTGTGGGTATTGCAATGTACATTGGGTCTTACGAGGTTTATTCGGTGTTTTTAGGGTACAACGGAACCCTTATAGTTTCGCCATGTCCGTCTGTTCATCTGTCCGTCTCTCCGCAGCATAGGTCAGTGGCCGTTAAAATAATAGAAATCTGCAATTTGGTACAGGTAGGTATACATACTAATCATGCCAACAAAGTGTACCAAGTATACAAATTTTTTTTTAGGGTACCTCCCCAACTGGTGATGTCGCCGCCCCCGGCGAATAAAATGATAACTGCAAAAACCTAATTTTTCAGGAGAAAATAAAAACATGTTTTTGTCGTTAACTTCATTAATACTAAACGTATGCAAATTATGTAAAGTTCTAACGATAGCTAATTTTTGTAGCATTCTGAAAAAATAGGGTAACCTTTTCTTAAACATACCGAAAAAAAGTTATTTCAAAAACAAAAAGTTAGTCAAAATTTACCATCATCAAGGATATAATAATATCGATTATCATTTTATTCACATTGCGGCTACGCCAACATCAAATATTGCACCATCATGTTATAATTTTATTCAGAGGGTGACCAGGGTGCAAGCTAGTGAGTATAATACTACAATATCACATTATTCCGGTAAATTTAGTGTTAATCTTTTTTAAAAAAGGCTTTTAATGTACATTAAAAATAAAACTGTAATATGGTAATCAGCATTAATTTTATTGAACAATAAAATTGAAATAGTTAAATTTAAACCTAATAAGTAAATTGGCAGTATGATTATTATAATTAATTACTGACCATTACTAAAATTTTATTATTATGATCGGGTGTCTCCTCAATTTTTCTAACATTATTTAATACAGCTATAAGACGTGAAGTCCTTTGTTTATACATTTTGCAGTCAATCCACTTATATAAGTTATATATCAGAAATTACCGCCCAATTGCGAGTCGGACTCGCGCGCCAAGGGTTCCCTACCATTATCAATCTATCATAAAAAATAAATTAGAGGTAAAAAAATGTTTTTAAAGACAAGCTTTTATAGTAAACAATAAAAAGAAAAAATAAACCATTACATTCATAAAATCCACGGTATTGTAAGCCTTACCTAACGAACCACAAAAGGGTTGAATTTAGCTGAACAATAGTGTCGTCAGCAAAAGTATGATATACCTTATAAAAGTTATAAACAAACATTATTTATCTATAAGAAGTTTATTTACATTCTTTCCAAATTAAAATTTTGTCGGAGTCGAGGCCAAAAAAAATGTGCGACAAGCTTTCAATCTGGATATAATATAGATAAACTGCTTATGGATAATGTTTGTTTACACATAAGTACATATATGTATCATACTTTTGCTGATGACACATCTATTGATCAGGTAAACTCAACCCTTTTGTAGTTCGTTACTTGTAATATATTATTCCCCAGTCTATCCATTTCAATTAACGCTTCATTGTTGTAAGGTCTCTTTTCAGTTAATTTGTGCAATCTCTTCAATCTGTAGACTGTCTAAAGACTGAACTCTACACAGAGCTTCTTAGTTATGCTTGTCCAGCAGCGAAACATTTCGAACCTAAATAAACCACGGTATGATCGAATGCACTTCCCTGCATCTTATGAACTGTTGACGCCCAGCATAATACCACAGGTAACATTCTTCGTTCCGCTGTGCCGTGACTTTTGATCTGGAACTGCACTGATATGGGTTCTATAATATGAATTGGAATACCATTTCCGTTCGATCGCATTCCCGAATTTTATTCGAACTAATGGAATATCTGTCAGAAGAGTAAGAGAAACGACATTAAAATTCTAATAAACCTGCCTTGGAATACGATTATGCTTGAAGGCTTACCGAAAATGTTATATTTAGAGCATCTGTTTCTGTCAGTCCTAGGAAGACGTCATCGATGACCGATGCATTTGAGAAAGTATATCGCTAACTAACATTAATATCTTTGGATGCTCCGGGCCTTCGGCCCTGTGCAAGGCTCGGCCTTCGTCCTTCGCAGATGGCCTATGGCCATCCGTTTCGTTTTCATGTTACGCTATTTCATTGTGTAGCATGGTAGTGCTGGTCTCTGGCAGCTCGGCCTTCTGCCTCGCGAGCTGTAGCGCCTCGTGTAATCGCTTCGTGCCTGCGTCCTTCGCAAGGGCCAGCTGTCGGGCCAGCGGCCCTCCGATTTGTTTTACAGATACACTCTTCCGTCGCGTAGCCTGGAAGCACTGGGTTTATAGGGCCTGCGGCCTTCAGCTTCGTTTTCATGTTACATTATTCCATTAGTAGCATGATAGCGCTAAGCTTTGGCCTACAACCCTCTGATTCGCTTGTTTAGTCGGTCCAAAAGAAGGCATGTTTATAAAATGAACCCAAACGTTAATAGCTACATATTATAGTATTGACCCCAAAGTTACGGAAGCATACAAAATCGCCGCCCACCGACTTAGACTGACAGTGTGAGTGGTTCGCGTAGGGCGAGCTGTAAGGCCTGCGGCCCTCCGGCTGATAGACTGACAGCGTGAGTGGTTTGCGTAGGGCGAGCTATAGGGCCTGCGGCCATCCGGCTCATAGACTGCAGGCGTGAGTGGTTCCCGTAGGGCGAGGCTATCGGGCCTTCGGTTTTCTGGCTGATAGACTGACAGCGTGAGTGGTTCGCGTAGGACGAGCTGTAGGGCCTGCGGCCCTCCAGGGTGCTTAGCCAAGATGGCAATCGCTAGCGTTTAGTAGCGTAACGCAGTTTTCCCTCTCTGTCACTCTTTCATATTTGTGCGACAAAGACAGTTAGCTGCGATTAACGATGAAGCGCTAGCGATTGGCAACTTGACTAAGCACCCAGCTCATATACTGACAGCGTAAGTGGTTCGCGTAGGGCGAGCTGTAGGGCCTGCGGCCCTCTGGCTCATAGACTGCCAGCCTGAGTGGTTCCCGTAGGGCGAGCTGTCGAGCCTTCGGTCCTCCGGCTGATAGACTTACAGCGTGAGTGGTTCGCGTAAGGCTAGCCGTCGGGCCTGCGGGCCATCGACTTAGACTGCCAGCGTGAGTGGTTCCCGTAGGGCGAGCTGTCGGGTCTGCGGTCCTCCGGCTGATAGACTGACAGCGTGAGTGGTTCCCGTAGGGCGAGCTGTCGGGCCTGCGGTCCTCCGGCTGATAGACTGCCAGCGTGAGTGGTTCCCGTAGGGCGAGCTGTCGGGCCTGCGGCCCTCCGGCTGATAGACTGACAGCGTGAGTGGTTCGCGTAAGGCTAGCCGTCGGGCCTGCGGGCCATCGACTTAGACTGCCAGCGTGAGTGGTTCCCGTAGGGCGAGCTGTCGGGTCTGCGGTCCTCCGGCTGATAGACTGCCAGCGTGAGTGATTCCCGTAGGGCGAGCTGTCGGGCCTGCGGCCCTCCGGCTGATAGACTGACAGCGTGAGTGGTTCGCGTAAGGCTAGCCGTCGGGCCTGCGGGCCATCGACTTAGACTGCCAGCGTGAGTGGTTCCCGTAGGGCGAGCTGTCGGGTCTGCGGTCCTCCGGCTGATAGACTTACAGCGTGAGTGGTTCCCGTAGGGCGAGCTGTCGGGCCTGCGGCCCTCCGGCTGATAGACTGACAGCTTGAGTGGTTCGCGTAGGGTGAGCCGTCGCGTTGAGCGCCCTGATTCGTTTCTTATTTAGTACACAAACATTACTAGGTACGTTTTAGGAATTTCCCGCGGTACTGTATCTGCCATTGCAATTTTCAATTGTCAAACGTATGTAAATGAAAAGGAAGATAATGCGTTTTAATGTTTCGCACAAATAGATTATCGTTACTAAAGGACGATATCCGAACAGACAGAAGATTTTTAATACGAGAATAAAATGATAACTGCCTGATGTCTTTTTGTTGTAGAATTATTTTCACGCGAATATCATGATACAAGCGTTTATAGTGTAAGGGCTCATAATCATTTTTGATATTATCCTCATAGACGTTTATTCTGGCAATTTAAGAGATCAATAAAATCAAAGAATATTATTGCATTTTTTTTTATCTCCATAAATAACAGTATAAAAATTACGAAAAAAATTCAACAGATGCATTAGCACCCACAGATTTCAAATATGACATAACACTAAAACCATGGTAATGGCAGTTATCTTAGTATTCGCCGGGGGCGGCGATGTGATGATGTTTTTTTTTATTTGCTGAAATCCTATAGGGTAGGGTATTATTGAATAGGTCTTTTAAAAATAATAAGGAACTTGAATGAAAGTTTTTTTCTAAAGGAAATTTTTTCGGAAATTGTTCCCCCCCTCTAACTTTTGATCCATAGGTCCAAAAAAATATGAAATAAACCATGAATAGTGGGCTTATAGAATACTTTGAAATAAAATTATTTCGAACATAATCGGCCCAGCCGTTTTGAATAACTACGGAACCCTACACTGAACGTGGCCCGACATGCTCTTGGCCGGTTATTATATTATAATTTCGCTTATACCAACGCTATTGTACCATTCTTTACTCATTCCACCTTGTATATCTGTATGACTGTATGTATGTCCATTCCAGGGAAGACATGGAACCAATAATCCAATGCCGACAGAAATAAGAGAACGGTGACGAATGAAAACCCATCTGCTGTTCGCAGTACGGAAATGGCAGTATGGGACTTTTAAATAACACTTCCGGACTTAAGGCACTGATCTCACCGCGAGCTAAAGTCCATTCATTCTCAGTTGTCTTATCTAGTAAACAACTTTCTAACCGAAAAGTACACGTTTTCTGTTGTACCTGAACTGACATATTTGCCTATATCAAAATACCTGAAGTCGTATACCTGTAGTCCGTCCGTAGTGATTAGTAAATTGCTTAATTTTTAATCAAAGAAACAGCATTTTACAACAGGAAACGTGTACTTTTAGGTTAGAAAGTTGTTTACTAGATAATACAACTAATAATGAATGGACCGTACTAAGCTATGAACTATGGGCTATAAACACGAACAAAAGATACGCACTCCCATGTAAATAAAAGGGGTGCGCCAAAGTACTTATAAAATTGCAACTTAGATTATTGGAACTCCGAAAATGTTTCTTATACAATTTAACATCATAATGATCGATATTTAGAAGTAATCTTTGTTCATAATTATCATAACTTAGAATTATTTATGTTCATAATGTTGTTTTTCATACATATTTTTAGTACTAACTTTTATGTTTATATAATTTTTCACTATACTTATTTTATGCTATATACTGTAATTTTATATTTATTTTTATTTACCTACTGGTTTTATGCATGAATTATTTTTATTTAATTAAATGTAAATCGTCCTATTACTGTACCTACTGTACTAAACATTTTAGCTTATTGCTCATATTTTTTTATGACTCTTCTTTGATTTTATTTATAGCAGCATGGACCTGTAATAATACATTTAAAATAAGGAACTGACAACAACAAAAATGGGAATGAGTTACGTAAGCTACGTCTACTTTTTCCGCCACCCCACTAACTGGTTAGATTAACGATAATGTGGGTTTTTATTTTTAGCAGTTTTTACTATTGGATTAGGTTAGGTTAGGTTAGGTTAGTTTGTTGACAAGGCGCGAAGCGCCCAACAACGCGGAATAGGAGCTCTGCGAAGCAGAGCTCCGTCGACTTCAGTGTCATCCCGACTCGTTAAATGGTTAAATATAATGTATGGACAACAATCTATGAACACGTTTTTCAGGGAACAACAAATCATGTGAATCATAACATTTAAACGGCCTCAGAATAAACTACTACCTTCCACATCTATATTTTTACATACCCTCGAAATTCACAAAACCGTGTGCGTTCCGATTTACGTTTACCGCAAATATATATCATATATATTATTAGGAAAATGTTTACAAATAAACAATTTATTTCAAATAACTTTATGGGTATCGATTAATCTATTTGACGACTTTAGGTGGATAAAAATTCGAAATAATAATCGTTATGAACATTGTACGTAGAAGTATAATTTTTAGTAAGAAAAAAAGTATGAGATAAAATTTTCGGAGTAATGATGATTATGAGTAAAAAACGGTATTAGTAAAAATTTTCGAAGAAAAAATTGTATAAGTGCCAATATGGACCCAAATAAAAGAGACACGGCGGTACTCGCCCAGCTATCAGCTATCACCGCCGGGCGAGTACCTATCGCTGTGTCTCTTTTTTTACACGGGAGTGTGTTTGTATCTTTTGTTCGTGTTTATCGCCCATAGTTCATAGCTTAGTAGCTCGCGGTGAGACCAGTGTCTAAATAAAATACACATAGGTACTCATGTCTAACAAATGGTGGCATAGTGGAAAAAGGGGAGAAAGAAAAATTGCTGGTTAGCAATCATCATCGTCATATCAGCCGAAAGACGTCCACTGCTGAACATAGGCCTCCCCCAAAGATTGCCACAATGACCGGTCCTGTCACCTGTGCCACCCGCATCCAGCGGACTCCTGCGACCTTCACCAGGGTTAGTAACACTGCATTCGAAGAATTCAAAATATGTGTTGGATCTGGCCTATCTGTGGAACATAAAAGAAAATCGTTTGTTTACAAAAAAAGTTGTATTGGATTCGCAAATATATATATTTGCCCAAAGTAATGAAATAATACTAAAACTAATCTTGTGTTTAAAATAGGTCTCCCGGCTATTTGCTTCGTAATTCGTATTAACTGTTATTTTAGTAACTTACGCTAAAAAGTCGATCACATGTTTCTGATTTGATACAGAAAATAAATAATGATTTATAAAGGTGCATTTAGACCAATGGCCGTGTGGTGATGGCAGTAAGAATACATTTGTCACCACCCCACCTCCTCAGTCCTGCGGGTATCATAAAAGTCGACTAAGGGATTGAAGTGTCACTGACCATTATTTGATAAAAGATTGATGGCGGGCAGCAGCGTCATCATAGTGGACACATTACTGCGATCGTCAATCCGCTTGCCCAGCGTGGCGATTATGGGCATTTACCTCCTAATCCTACGCATAGTTAATAGGAGTGGCCTACGTGGACTATCATAGGCTGATGATGATGATGATGATGATGATGTTATTCAATCTAAGTTTTAATTTAATTTTTATTTTAGTGACTGGGATTCGAACCCGTGACCTACAACTACACAGACAGGTTCAATCAAAGAGCTTTAATGATTTTGTCGTTCCTTTAAAAGTAATAAAAAGCCTTCAGACACTTAACTCCCTACTGTTATCCGCCATCTTGTTTCCGAATCGTTCCAAGTACAATTCAATTAACAGTCGATACGCTCAATCTGAAACCGAAAAAAACAACACGCCAACCCTATTGCTGCCAACTTACGTTTGCGGCCCGAGAAATCGAATGTAGACTTTATCGCAACGGGTAAAGGTTGAGATTAAAGTTTTTGGAGTGAGGATTTAAGTTGGTATCAAGACTAGGGTTGACATGGTTGGATTGCAATACAGCATTTCAAAGGTTTAATTTTGAATTGCAATTATATGAGAATTTAGCTGATTTTTTAATGTAAGAATATTAAAGAAAAATAAGGGTCACACAGAAAAATTAGTTCGGCGCTTTAATACATGGGCGCAAGTAGTTAACTATAGACCACAGAAAAGATTATTACCAATCACAACTATTTTTAAATGGCAGTTTTTGTTTTTATAGGTTAAAATTTAAGTTCATTACCGTGATGCATCGAACAGAGGGTGACACTTGTCAACTAAAATTCAGGACCATTTTAAAAAGGCAATTTAGTATGGCGTGCGGCTTCCATGTTTTATTTGTTCGTAGTCTGGTACCCACATCACAAGTCTTAATTTGAGCTTACTGATTAGGTCGATTTGTGTAAGATGTCCCAAGATAGGTACCATATTAAAAACTTATCAAACTGGGTTACTCACGACGTATTTAAGTCGGTGATTGCTCGACATGTTTCGACTCAACGCGTCGGGCTTTAGCCGAGGTTGCTCCGGACGAGGACCCTCTTAATGGGTCGAAACATGTCGAGCAATCATCGACTTAAATACGTGAGTAACCCGGGTCGATAATATTTTTTCATCACACCTGTCAGGTAAGTGCGCCAACGCGCTGATGTGCGCCATAGATGCGTCATTACGCCCTTGGGCAATTCAGGATTTTCATACAACAATAACGCACTAGCGCGGCGCGCGCCGTGCCGGGATTTCTGTTATAAAAATGATACATTTAAGTCATCCCTAATTTTCAGAAAGGATTTAGACCATTTTAGAGTAGTTTTTTGAAAATATATCGTTTTATTTACCTTTTTTGCCTCACAGGTGTGATGAAAAACATTGTGTGTGCCACGGGCACTACAAGCATTATGAACTCGTGTGAAGTAAAGCCCGAAGGCGCGGGCTTTACTTTTACACCCGTTCACAATTTCTTATTTACCGCCCTTAATACACAATGTACTATAATATGTTTGAGTCTCACGTTAGTTATAATTCTAAAATGTCCCAAGATATTTATTTATTGACTGGTATCCATAAGCTAACCATTCTTCGTCTAACACACCTACATTGGACAAGAAAGCCATTAAACCAGTGACGTCACAGATAGTCCGAATAACAATTCATTCGGTTATCTGTGGACGTGGACACATTAGGAATTCAATATGGCGTCCGAAACATGAGCTGTAGCGTTTAACACCAAGCCATCATAATCATCATCATCAGCCTATGATAGTCCACTGCTGGACGTAGGCCTCTCCTATTAACTATGCGTATAGACGCATTAGGAGGTAAATGCCCATAATCGCCACGCTGGGCAAGCCGATTGGCGATCGCAGTAATGTGTCCACTATGATGACGCTGCTGCCCATCATCAATCTTGTAAAATGGTCAGTGACACTTCAATCCCTTAGTCGACTCTTACGACACCCGCAGGAGGAGTTGGGGTGGTGACAAATGTATTCTTACTGCCGTCACCACACAGCAATATGTATCTATTTTGATATGTATCTATCTATAATATAGTTATATCGTCGCCTAGTACCCACATCACAAGCCTTAATTGAGCTTACCGTGGGACTAGGTTGATTTGTTTAAGATGTCCCATGATATTCATTTATTATTATTATTTATTTATTTATTTGGGGCATCAACAGCGGTACAAAAGTACACAGTGTACAGTGACCACAGAATAGAAGATGTCCATAAAAATACAGTCAACATATGAAAGCGTATTTATGAAATCGTTTTTGTTCATTGACGAGAGCTATGGCGCGTGGCGTTCTCCTTCACATAATAATTAAGTCAGAGTCCGCAACCGGTATTTTACAAAAAGCTCGAAATTTAAAAATGATTTATATTCTTTGTGTCAATATTTTATGTAATTTACAATATTATATTTTTAAATTACTCCATTAACTTAGAATTTACATAGTGAAGAACGAAAGAGAACGAAAAAGTAACGTTCATTATGTATGGAGAAAATAACGGTTCCGGTCCCTGAATTAAATTCCTTTTTATATTTCAATGAAAAAATATAGAAAAACAGTAACTGTATGAGTGACAGTGCTAAAAAAATTAAGAACTACATTCTTAAGGCCACCAAGATCTGATCCTTGCGGAAGGGTTCCCATAATGCTGGCTTGGACGGCTTTCTATCCATTGTTCGAGAAGGAGCCAGATCTGTGGTTCCCATTGGTATTCAAGTATCTATAAATATGTACCAGTTATATGTATAAATTGTCGGTTGGTACCCACACCACAAGCCTTAATTGAGCTTACCGTGGAACTAAGTCGATTTGTCTAAGATGTCCCAGATATTTATTTATTAAGAGTATTATTATAACTCCTGCTCTGTAGTCAGGGTTATTTGAAACCCGCTGTCTCTTGTGACTTGAGCCACATTAACTTATGGCATACAGAATCGGATAGTATATCCACTTGACATAGTAAACTACATATTGGACGTATTTCTGACCGTATAATCCGCTGCCGCCTGTGTCATGACACATTGATTTATGACAACAGGAGAGTATAGCTTCACACGTATTTTGGGGATGGCTCCTAAAATATATAATAAAATTCCGGACCACATAAAAATCAAAAATAATTTCCAATTTAAGAAACAATTAAAATCTTATCTTATTAATTAATGCTACTTCTCACTTAATGATTTTTTCAATGACATAAATAAACCGTAATATTAGTGTGACATTGTATATTCTTTTTATTTTTTAATTATTTGATTGTAAATGTATTCTTTTGACTAAATTCTTAAAAATTTGCTTATGATTGTGGCATGATTATTATTGGTTCCTTATTATTTTAATGTATTTTTGTGGTTATTCAATTTAATTTTACGATGTACAGTCTGTATTATTAAGTGTTACTTTATGTATATAATTTTGTACGCCAATAGGCATATCACAGAGCTCCTATTGTATAATGACATCCTTTGTACTACCTGTGTTATACAAATAAACTTACTTACTTACGTATAAGTCAACTTGTAATAAAAGGGCAAGCCACACTGAAAGCGTGTGCAGCACATGTAAGCCACGCAACCAGTGTGCCATCTAATATGGCATTTACATATCTTCGTTAGGCCTACTCTTTATGTATAATCACTACATAGTATAAATTAAAGTCACTTTTTCTGTCCCTATGTCCCTTTGTACGCTTAAGTCTTTAAAACTACGCAACGGATTTTGATGAGATTATTTTTAATAGGTAAAGTAATTCAAGAGGAAGGTTTTTATGTAGGTATAGTACCCGTGCGCAGCCGGGGCGGGTCGCTATAATAAATAAATATCTTGGGACATCTTACACAAATTGACCTAGTCCCACGGTAAGCTCAATTAAGTGATTATGTGGGTACAAAGATATATAATATATATATACATACATATACATACTTGAATACCTACATAGACAGCCATGACCAAGGAACAAATATTTGTGATAAATAAATACACAATGCCCTCCCCGGGATTCGAACCCGGAACCTCAAGCTTCGTAGGCAGGATCACTAGCAACTAGGCTACGGAGGCCGACACGTATGTTGTATATGTATATGACATATTGTTGCTAGGTTACTATTTCAAAGTCATAAATCAAACACATAGCGACTTTCGTAAGCCTAACGACGATATAGTACATAACAAGAACCCTAAAGATCTACTGTTTCATAGATTTTGGATGTGCTCGAGTGGAGACCACGGTTTGGAAGATGTATTTATTTATTTATTTAAACTTTATTGCACTAAACAGGAGTACAAAAGGCGGACTTAATGACATAAGGCATTCTCTACCAGTCAACCATTGGGACAAACAGAAAGATAAAGTTGGTGCAGGGTCGTAAAGTAAGAAACCAAAAAAAACACTAAAATCACTAAACAGCAATAAACATACACAAATATTATATGCAATTTAATAAACTTACACAAATATACATAAATATAGTACATATTACCTACTATAAAACATCAGGAGTACGATGCCTGAACCTTGTCCAAGAGATGCTTGCGCAACATGCGCTTGAAAGAGAACTTGCTCTGAGCCTGTCGTATCGATAGGGGGAGATCATTCCAAAGCCGTATTGCGCGGACCGTGTAAGAATAAGACACGAAACTAGTTTGATGTAGCGTAAGACAGCCAAAAGATAGACGGACAACTTTATGAAGCTCTCCGGGAGACGCTGAGTACAGGTCGATTCCAACCGTTGTATGTGGAGATCCAATTGGAAGGCCTATGTTCAACAGTGAACGTATGGTATGTAAGTATCTTTATTAGGGTGCTTCTTATTTTTGCAATTTTGTAGGATGTTCGAACCAATAAAGGAGCTCTTTACTCTCCCGATTGCAATTTTCTATCAGGCACCCTCACATTTTGTTATTTGATAAGTAAACCATATTTGTTTTTTCTTTCAATTATTATAAACAAAAATTAGGGGTCACTACCGAAGTAATAAAAAAAACGACAAATCATTTTGCCTTTCTTGAACTTTGTACGTCGGTAGCGACGCCTAATTTTTGTTTATATTAATTATCTTCGCCTTGTACCCACATCAAAAGCCTTAATGCATTTTACCGTGGGACTAGGCAGATTATTTGAGTAAGATGTTCTAAGATACATAATTCTGTTATGCCTTAAAGCGTTAAGTTCGCCATTAGCATTTTTTTACATTGTGCGATAAAGTTGAAATAAATAATAAATAAATGGATCAAAATTCTATTCGTTGTCTTGTTTCATACCACTCTGTCACGCTTTTAGTTGCTGTTTCGACTCAGTATATAAAAAAACCGGTGCACTCGTATTTCTTTTTTACGCTAGATTTTAATCCATGCATCAAAAATTAGAAACAAAACATCATCTCATACAATTGTGTCACGTTTTTTTTTCGACACAAAACAATAACACGAAAAGAATTAAGACCCAAATATTTATCCATTTATAATTCAAGTTACTGTGGGACTTAGACAATTTGACAGATACTATTCCGTGATATTTTTTTCTGGTATTTATGTATAAACCGCTGTCTCCTATGACTTGTTACACAATTCCTTATATCATGGCGTCTCCAATGTGAGTATGTTTGTTTGGATGACATAGTAAATAATACATATTGGATGCATTGCTTCGTATTTGGTCAATATTCTAAGGCATAATTTAAAGCAAAAGGAGATATATTATGAAACCCCGATTAGAATGGGATTCGAAAGTACTGTTGACACATATAATAGTTGACATAATATATACAGTGTGGAAATTAAACTCAGGCCCTGGAGGAAAACTACTTTAAATCCTTAAGCTAGATTTTACTTAAAAGTGTTACAAAATTGATAGTAAAATAAAGTTGACTTTAGATTTAAGAATCATTTTTATTTTCAAGACCAAAATGTTTGTTAGAGAAACTTTATCCTGAATGTTAATACTACCGATTAGTATCATAATTATCATAATATAAAAAGTGTTTATTTTTTTTTTTATTTTAGTTGGTTCGAGTCCCGGGCGAAGCAAGCGAGTTTAAAAAAATCTTTTAATGCATATTTATTTCTTTTCAAAAATAAAGGAATGTCTCCTTTAAGTAAAATAAGCTAGCTTAAGGATTTAAAGTAGTTTTACTCCAGGGCCTGAGTTTAATTTCGACGCTGTATAAGTCAATCTAAAATGTATTCATAGTTTAAGTGCAGGTCGTGGGTTGTGTGGTGACGGCAGTAAGAATACATTTGTCATCACCCGATCTCCTGCGGGTGTCGTAAGAGTCGACTAAGGGATTGAAGTGTCACTGACCATTATTTGATAAAAGATTGATGACGGGCAGCAGTGTCATCATAGTGGACACATTACTGCGATCGCCAATCCGCTAAGTACTATATAGGCGACAATATAATAGATAGATACATATAGATACTTAGATACATAGACAGCCATGACCAAGAAAAAAATATTTGTGATAAATAAATACACAAATAATGCCCTCACGGGATTCGAACCCGGAACCTCCAGCTTCGTAGGCAGGGTCACTACCAACTAGGCTACGAGGGCCGACGAAGGAAAAAGTAGGTAAATTATTACACTATTATATTAACTTTTCGCATGTTAGATATAACATATGTTTTAACCATAAATGATATG
>JALPQI010010324.1:0-36952 GCA_025490895.1 Thaumatotibia leucotreta | reverse complement strand
GGTTGGCGATCGCAGTTTAGTACACCGCATTACAGGGATGCTGCTGCCCATCCACCGGTGGTTTTGGACGTAGTTTAACGACAACCCGGGTGCGGAATGCTCAGGATGCGGACAGCTCACGACCGATCTTTGTGGAACTCTCTGGGGGAGGCCTATGTCCAACAGTGGACGTCAATTGGCTGATGATGATGAAAGCTCAACCAAAATTTTAAAGCAAATCAGTCGTAAAAAGTTAGATAAAATGTAATCGGTGGTAAATAACCCTACCTGCGAAGCTGAGGTTCCTGGATCAAATCCCGCAGTATACAGGGTATTACAAAAATGGAGATACAAGATTATTAAACATGAATCAATTATGATTTTGAACAACTTTTACTGTGGGATCAAATATGAAAACTCAAGGAAAATATCGACTCTTCCATACATTTCGGTCAACCAGACATAGCCCATTTTAATGGAACAACAATGGAAGTGTCTTGTTTCCTGAGTTTTTTTATTTGGTCCCATAATAAAAAGTTGTTCAAAATAGATTTACGTTTTATTATCTTGTATCACCATTTTTTGTAACACCCTGTATTATCTATTCACTTTGTATTCACCTCAAAAAATATTTGTTTTCTCGTAGTTTTCAATTATATTTAAACATTTATATTATATATCCCCACAAGGTGGACTGATGACCTGGTGAAGGTCGCAGGAGTCCGCTCGATGCGGTTGGCACAGGACCGGTCATTGTAGCAATCTTTGGGGAAGGCTTATGTCCAGCAGTGGACGTCTTTCGACTGATATGATGATGATGATTATATCATTGTTTGTTACCCACAACGCAAACCTTAATTGAGTTTACCGTGGGACTAGTTAGATCGATTTCTGTAACAATTCCCAATGTGTAATCACTGTCTAGAGATCTAAGCTGTGTCAATTTATTTCTCCCTAGTTTATAGTATTGGAATCCAATAGCAATCCGTTACTAGAAACTCGGTCAAGGGTTGATATTCTAAGTGGTAGTAAACTTGAACCTTACGCACCACTAAAATGGCGTCTATAGCGAATCATTTCCAATAGGCATTATACATCTCCCTCTAACACTCATGTTATCACCCAAAAGAAATAAGATAAATATAGTTTTTTTGTTCTACTTTAAGCTTTTCCAGAATGTTCACGCGTTGTATTGGGAATGGCTTCGGTCGTAGACGTTATCAACAGCTTTCACCTGCTACGCCGTAGCTCAGAGCCATTTCGTAGCGGCGTAGCACTGGAGTTGTATAACTTAGTTTCCCTCATAATATAAGTTTTAGTTTTATGTTAGAAACTACGGGATTTTTACAGCTTGTTTTTTTTCTGTTGAACAGTCTAAGGCAAAATAAGATGTAATTTTTGTTTCAATACCATGTTAATTGTCGTGGAGTGGGCGTTTACGACATTTGGGATATTTATGTTTAGTTTATTTATGTTGCAAATAGGTACGTATTTTATGAGTACATTAGAGGCAGCTTTAAGGTGGCACCCATTCCAGATAAACTCCATGAAACACAACTCCGCTGGTATGGTCATGTTATGCGTCGAAGAGGACCACCCGGTAAATATAGCCCTAAAAATTGATACAGGCAAATAACCACGAGGACGCCCCAAAGCTATCTGGTGGAGCAACCTGGAAAAACTTAGCAAGACTGTACCAGTAAGCTACCACGATAGAGAGAAATGGAAGAAGCATATTCAGAGGGCTGACCCCAAATGATATGGGAAGAGGCACGGACAAAGGAAGGTACGTATTTTATGAAATGCTCGATTCAGCCTCTTTAAGAAATACGAAACTAGTGAACAGTTTGATTTGATTTTGATTTCAATTATCTTTTCGATTCAACGTTTGCTGTAACGTAAAGCCGTCTGAAACTCTTGTCAAAACGACATCATACATTTTGAATGCCACAAAATTAAATGCGTCTGAAACAAAAAATCACACGATACTTACCAAAAATATGTAAATTTCAAGCCAGTCCAATTTCAATAAAATTGACGTGCAGTAACGAAGCCATGAAAGTACTCATCAAAGGGCTGAATCAAGGAGGTTGGAACTCTTAGGGCGCCTATAGAGAGACGGCGTGACAGACAAAACCCGTGCCGCGCATATGCGTTTTACGCATATGTGCTGTCAGTACCTCTCGGGACGTCATGGGTATATAAACTATAAAAATATACCAAGAATGCCACATTGCTCTGTAATCTGGTGCAGGAACCAGTCTACGTACGTTAATAAACAAAATTCAAACGTTTCCTATCACAGGTAAGTAAAAAAAGTTATATTAAATTCAATATAACATTAGTATGGGCGAGAGACATAGTGAAGAGACACGACGCTGAATTTGTTATCGATAGTCTATGTAAACTCTTACAACTAAACGGTGTTAGTAGAAATTCAAAATTTGTTACCGAGTTGCGGACGTTTCCTATGTATAAGTAAGTATAATTATGTGTATTTCTCTATTTAAGTACATATACAGTATGTATCACCTCGTAGAGCAAAGAAAGAAACCCATTAATGTTTAGATCATACTAAACAACTTTTACTATGGGGCCAAACCCGAATTCACGAAAAAAAAATTGTCAGTTTCATACATTTTGATTGCGTGATCATGAACACGTTGTATGGGAGATTAATTTTTTTTTCGCGAATTCGAGTTTTGCCCCATAGTAAAAGTTGTTTAGTATGATCTAAATATTAACGGGTTTCTTTCTTTGCTCTACGAGGTGATACATACTGTATATATATCGTCGCCTAGCACCCATAGTACAAGCTTTGCTTAGTTCGGGGCTAGGTTGATTTGTATGAGACTGTCCCCCAAACATTTATTTATTTATTTATATTTAGCAATAATATAATATTTATCTAGAGTGCAGATAATGAAGCAACTATACAAAAATATATAGTTTAAGAAATACTGCCATAATTTTTAGATTTCCTATAGAACCATGTGTCAGAGAACGCTGGATAACGGCGACTGGAAAATTGAACTGGTTTTCGCAAAAACACGACACAATTTGTTCGGACCACTTTCAAAATGACTGTTTTGTAAAAACAAATCCAAGATCTATATTGTCATCCAATGCCTGCCCAACTTTAAAACTCCATCCTGCGTTTGACAAGGTAAGTTAGCTTTGCTAAATAATTTTATTATGTTTTAAAAGTAAAGTACCTTTTAAAGGATTTCTGATATTATCTGTTAATTAATACATATTAATTTAAGTATGTGATTTCCAGGTGTTTCTTGTCCCAAGTAACCCATCTGATAATCTTTCAAGAAAACGTTAAACGGTACAATTTACGAATTTAAAAATATCTTTATACATTTATACATCTAGTTAATCTGTCCTCATATATAATACCTAAATTACCTAACCATCTAAACTCCTTACAGTTCATCGTTTAATTTTAGTTCCCATTTATAGTTACAATTTTAATTTAAGCACCTATGATATACCTACATTTTCTTTTTGCGTTTTATAACGTAATATAAGTAGATATAGTTTGCACACCTTGAACAAACAAACCAATGCAAAGGTAACATATATAACTAGACAGAGGTTGTGATCAGTGTCGTGTTTTATAAAGTTACAATTTACAATTTCGCTGTTTGCCTCTCTTTCAAGCCAATATGTGCGTGCGTTAGAGAGGCAAACAGCGAAATTGTAAATTGTAACTTTATAAAACGCGACCCAGGTGGTCTTAAGACCGCCTGTTGTTTAACCTCTGTCTAGCCTTATTACCCTTAACACTTGTTGTTTACTTTAACCTTAAAGCTAACAACTTAACGTAAGTAGGTACTTATTGTAAATATAAATTCAAATAAATGTACAAATTTTACTGTTTTTATATCATTCATAACGACATCATGAGATTTTAAAAATGAGAATGTTTGAATAGCTTTTTTCAAGTAACATTTTTAGTCAAATAACTGTTGGTTTTAATCTATCGATAAAAATATCGAGCCATACCACAACACTATTTACATTAACATGTCAAAATTACCTGACACGGTCGATTTCTATGAAAATGACAGCCAAGGCCGCCTCTATCTCTAAGGTTACACACTAAAAAGGTCCGTGCTCTGTGGGCTGAATAAATAACCCTTTGGAACACCCACGCCCTTTCACTTCCCAAACGTCATAAAGACTTTGCATTTACAACGTTTTTACGGCGTTTAAAAGCAGTCGAAATTGGCATAATGAATGTGGCTGGAAGTAATGCAATTTGATGCAAATGCGATTTGGCGATAACACGGCCTCACGCTAACCGGGACGCCGCGGCCACGACATTGGTCTAAGGCGACCAGCGGCGAGCGAATCCATGAGTTGGAGCGGGATGCCGATATGGGTACGAAAGGGAGCACCATACGTTTTCCCACAGAAATGAATATACACTAGAAGAAGCAAATGTATCTACTTCGCGTGTCCGGACTCAGTGGCAGCCACTGAGATGGCCATTTCTAATGACAGTCCACATACGTCAGCTGTTGCAGCCGTAAGAAAAAAAACAAAATGCCTCATTGCATGATAATTAACTGCACCAGCCCAAATATTACCAACACACAAAAACAAAAACATATTTCCCATCACACGTAAGTAATTTTTAAAAATTATTGTGCGTGAATTCATTTTTAATCATTTTTTCCGTATTTTTATTTATGCGTTCAAGGATGTACTAAGTAACTATAGCATTACGTTACAAACCGGCGTTTACATTGCATTGCTGCGTTTGCTATAAGCGTTTGATCGACCATGTGTGTTAAAGAGATGATGAATATGAGACTAGCGATACTCTTGCGTATCACTTCGACTTCGTAGTACAGCCAATTTCTCATTCGTCCGTCAAATTTAGCGACTAGTGTTGTTCTACAATAAATATAATAGTGTGCGAGCGAGCCTACATATATAAAATCTATGTGTACGAGAGAGACTGCTGCATTGTTGCGGGGCGGAGGGGCATTGGTGTCTTTGAATCGTTTTTTTTTCCATCACTAAATGCCGACCGTGACGTCTCAGTGACAGATAAAAGTCGGCACGCTTGGTTCCCATACAAATGGTGCTATTTACTTCATCTACTGAATACTCGTATCTAAATCTGTGCGTTTTCCGCTAAGCCAGTCGCCTTAGACCGATGTCGTGGCCGCGGCGGGAAGGTGGTCACGGCAGCGGAACACTAGCGTCCGGCGAGGATTAGTAATGTGAAAATTGCTGAACCTTCTCGAAATTGCAAGCATTTTCAAGCTTATTCAAGAATTCAAACTAACTTATATTACTACAATGTCGTAACAGATGTGCTTACCATAGATTAACTGCGAAAAACTCTGGTTGTCACGGAATTCAAACCCGCTTCCTCCGGATTAACGGTCCAACGTGCTTCCAATTACACCAGACGACCTTCCGTCGATCACAGCGAATTTAGTCAATGGTATTGTGAAGCTAATCACTAGCGACATTTGTACTTAATGTTTCGAAGGTACTACAACCCTAAGCCACGCAAAGACGTGTGTCTACCACAATCGTCCGCAAACTCGACAACTCTCCGTTGCGTTGAATTTGCTATAGAGGACGCTGTAATCAATTCATGATTATAACTAACTTATATTACACACATCATCAGTCTGTATCAGGCCACTGTTGTAATTTGTAAATATTTGTACGTATCTATACAGGGTGTCCTCGGAGACGTGAACACTTTTACATTTCTTTAACTCCACTAACAACTAGAAACTGAATGCCCTAGGTTTCAGTAAAAATATACTTTTTTTAAATTTTTTTTGTCACTTATTTTTCTTTTAACGGTGGTTATCTAATTGTATTCTTTCTTAGAGTCGATGGTGCCTTTTTTAGGTTCTAGTGCGAGAAGTGTTTTACGTCAGGTCCAAAACTTCGGAGGGCCATCTGTACTAGGGCTCTCGGTCGTGTCCGGGTTTCGTGTACCCGTTTCCGTGTACCCGTTTCTTTGCTACCGGGAAACGGGTTTCTTGCCCGTTGGAAACGTTTCATTAGGAACCGTGTAATTAAGACACGGATACCCGAGTACCTGTGTCTGATCCGCCCTCAATGTGTAGTGGCAGTGGCAATCTAAAATATAGGTACGATTTTATATTTGAACAAAGTATTGAACCGCATTTAACCTGCAACAAAGAAAATTTCTAGCTGCGTAATTCGTAAAAAACTGCGAATTTTCCGGTAGGTATTTTTTTGTTTCAGACTTTTTACTAATAAAAACATAGGTTTTTCGAATATTCAATTGTAATGGATCCGCAAGACTCAAGCTTGGAAAAGTTTCTAAGTAGATCCGCGGACCCGCGCTTGGAAACGTTTCTAAGTTGGAAACGTTTCTTGGCGTTTCGTGTCGTTCGGGTTCTTAGTACCGCCGGTGCTAAGGATTCGTGTACACGTGTCTGCGGGTAACACGGATACCGGTAGCCCTGATCTGTACTAAAAAACGTCGTACAAGACACGTGCAAAACGAAATCCCTATCGGTCGTGTTTTAAAACATCGCCACTCGTTTCGAATTTCATGTTTTTCGCACTTGTGTCGTAATGTACTAT
Source organism: Thaumatotibia leucotreta (assembly GCA_025490895.1). Classification (NCBI taxonomy): domain Eukaryota; kingdom Metazoa; phylum Arthropoda; class Insecta; order Lepidoptera; family Tortricidae; genus Thaumatotibia; species Thaumatotibia leucotreta. Next base: position 30,373 of record JALPQI010010324.1, on the reverse strand, counting down.
TTTATGGCACAACAAAAAATTAATCTACATAGTTTAACATAATATTACACATCACAAGAATGTTTTTTAATTACTCAATATTATATTCAAAATTAAAACATTTGACAAATAAAAATTTGTCTGTTTTTAACGAGACCCGGAGCATTCAATTAATAGTTGATAGTGGAGTTAAATAAATGTGTAAAACTAATTACGTCTCCGAGTACACCCTGTATATTATACCATGTCGTCGCTAAGTACCCACAACACTGGCCTCTCTAGATATGCCTTGGTGATGTTTCCAAATTTAAATTATAAATCATCACGGCGCCTTCCATTAATTCATTTCAAAGTTTAGTTTCAAATTTGAATAATTTTTGATTTATAGATGTTGTTCGTAGTTTCAGTATGAATACCATTTGAAAATATGCCAAAACTATCGCGTCATAAAGCAAGACGATCTATGAATACCTAAGTGTTGTATGGGACCACTTTGATTACGTACATTATATCGGGATTTTTATGGTACAGTCACGTCTAATAATATGTATACATTTCGGAGCGTATGTCAAAGGAATCAGGATCAAAATTGTATAGGTACATATTATTAGAGCCGATCGTACCTATGGTTATGTGTATCAAAAAAGGTTGAGCTAGTAACTACGAACAAATAAAACATGGGAGTCGCACGCCCTGGCCGGTCCTGAATTTTTGTTGTCAAGTGTCACCCCCTCTTCAATGCATCACGATAATGAATGTCAAAATCAACCTATAAAAACTTAAACCGCCATTTAAAAATAGTTGTGATTGGTCCATCAAAGTTTTGATTGGCTACATTCCATAAACATATGTCAAAGATGTTGCGCCGAAATGTGCGTGGTGTTGAGAAAAGCGCTATGAAGCAGGAGCCCATCTTGGTACAATTGTACAATTGGTTTTGGGGGCATTTTTGAGCTGGCGTTAGACGTCCATGTTATATATGGTCGCAGGCTAGTAATAATTTGATTAGTGTTTTAGTTGATATGATTATGGTCAAACGTGTACCCTATTCTGCATAAAAAAATGAAAAGTAATTTGACAAAATAGACAGTCGAAAATGTTAATAGATAAAGCGTTACAAAATTTATTTTGATGAACACGGTTCCTTCTTCCTCGAATTCGAATCGAAAAAATAAATTGGGCAACTAATTCAAATCGTTGAGATAATTATATTAAGTTGGATTTAGACTAAACGAGCGAATGCTCCTTCTATCCCCCACTCTACGAAATCAACGAATTTCGACGAATCACGTTTTGTGTAGCGAACGAATTTCGTATAGTGGATGTGGGGGATAGAATGAGCTTTCACTCGTTTGGTGTAAGTCCACTTTTGCGGGATCATATTACATACTAATGTAGCACTTTTGTTCTTTTAAGGAATACATTTGTCAACACACTTAAGGTGCTTGCGGACCAAACGAGCATTCGCTGTTCTATCCCCCTACTCTACGAAATTCAATCGTTACACGAAACGTGATTCGTTGATTTCGTAGAGTGGGGGATAGAACAGCGAATGCTCTTTTGGTCTACATGTACCTTAACCCTTCCCGACTGGATGTCGTAAATCGACTAAAATATTGAAGTGTAGACCCATTATTTTTTTATAAAATTGTATTTATTTTATTGCATCATGCAACTAAAATTAAACAGTTTGAAAAAAAAGGTACATTATGTATAAAACAGATAAGAAATCTATTAGGAAATAAAAATTAGCTAGATTTACGTTTAACATTTTATCTCGATGAATAAATCGGTATAATATATCTTAAAGTCTTACGAGAAGTGGTGACAAATGTATTATTACCAGTGATCGGTTTTTTGGATTCACCCGCGCGGGATTTCGCGTATAAAAAATGACGGGTGTGACTATAAAAAAAATGAATACTATTATATCATCATCATCATCTCAGCCATAAGACGTCCACTGCTGAACATAGGCCTCCCCTCTGGACCTCCACTATTATATATAACCTATTATTATAAACCTATACCACGAATATATTACATTATGAACAGTAACATGGCAGATTGCGTGGAAATACGTATAAATAATAAAAGTTTATTTTTCAAGTTATATATAGGTACTATAGGAGACCCGCCGGGGGAATCCAAAAAATCGATCACTGAATATTACTCCCGTCATCACGCCGCGCAACGGAAAGCCAACTTCACATAATGCATTTAACTTGAACAATCCACATAACACGTCCGGCGCCGCAGTGACTTAGCAGACGGAAGCGAGGATTACTCGCCCCCACTACCACTCGGATAGGGGAGAGCGGGGCTACATGTGCCGATTGCCATGGTAAGTGACGAGATGCAGTCGAAAGAAACCGTGCGAATTTTATACTGGTATTTTTGAATAATATTCATGTAAATACTTAATTATCACTATAACGGAAATGAAATGTATTTATTTGCGGAATATGGGTACATTTAGTTAAAAGATACAATAAAGTTTTAGATTCACCATAGGTACTCTGCTTAGACAAGCATGCAAATATATAAAAACAATTTTGTGGCTATACGATACGGTTAAACGATAAATTAATATGTTACTACTAATGGTAGCAACTTAAAGTAACATATTTATTTATATGTATATGGCATAGCAGCTATTAACTTAACTAAAACTAACTCGCGACTAATGTGATTCAGTTTCGGACCTAAACTGAATCGCGATGTGTCAATTTCATAGAATAACTGTCAAAAATTGACAAGCCAAACCTAAACTGACATAAAATGTCATGATAGCCCCCCTGGTACTTTCAGTCCCGCTCTCCCCTTTAACCAAAGCCATGCACTATTTAGTCCCCCTCTTTTAAATTATAAGCCCATTCCGCTGTTCCGCCGAGCCGCGGCGCCATAAATGGAAACAAGGTCTAACAAGCTGGTAGAAACTCAAACAGCATAGCAGTTCTTAATATTTCGCAACAAATGCGATCCACTGTTCAGTTGCGTGCACGATGTGGCGTAATGTCATATAAAAGTGCATTCAGATCAAACCAGCATATTTGCTGTTTTATCCCCCACTCTACGAAATCAACGAATCACGATTTGCGTAACGATCGAATTTCGTAGAGTAGGGGGTTAGAATAGCTAATGCTCGTTTGGTCTGAATGCACCTTTAGATGGTACACCGCTAACGAGGCGTTCAGTGTGACTCAGCTTTTATCCTTAAAACACTCAGGTAAGCTACCACGACCTACTAATGTGATTCATTTTAGCACCTAAACTGAATCGCAATGTGTCAATTCTATAGAATAACTGTCAAAAATTGTCAAGCCGAACCTAAACTGACATTTAAAATGTCATGATAACCCCCTGGTACTTTCAGTCCCGCTCTCCCCTTTAACCGAAGCCATGCACTATTTATTCCCCCTCATTTAAATTATAAGCCCATTCCGCTGTTCCGCCGAGCGCGGCGCCATAAAGCTCTGCATGGAACGGGTTTATGACAACTCGAGTCTGCGATATTTGTGCCAAGTGACGTCTTAGCATTCGATTGCTTTCGGCAAATATGCATTTTGAGGAATTCTTAAAATAATGCCTCTTTCAGTACTAGCGACCCGCCACGGCTTCGCACGGGTACTATACCTACATAAAAACCTTCCCCTTGAATTACTCTACCTATTAAAAAAAATCTCATCAAAACCGTTGCGTAGTTTTAAAGATTTAAGCGTACAAAGGGACATAGGGACAGAAAAAGTGACTTTATTTTATACTATGTAGTGATGTTACATAGATTGTATGTTAAAGGGTTTAGCAGCCTTACCGAACAAGAGGTGCCTTTCCCCACGGATGAGGTCAATATTTTAGGTGGTGTACTAGCAGGCCCTAAGAATACTCCATGCTTAATATCAGCTCTAGATCTTCTTTTGTTTTAGAGTTATTCAAGATAATGTAAAATAAACAGGGTGTCGTTGAAAGTGGCATATTTCGTATACTGTTCAAGTTAGATCAACCAAACAAAATTGTGTTTGATAACAATAAAATAAACTACAAAATGCATATTTTTAACCTGCATCTTGTCCTTATTTTTCATAATAAAAAAAGGTTTCTTGTTTTTTTTTCCATATTTTTTTTTATTTCACGCGGAGGTACACCTACAAAAAAAATATGCATACATAGCCACTAATGTCCACTGTATACATAAATAAAAATATTTCCGTAAATCATCGTGCATCATGCCAAAAAAAAATTTTTTTCAGAAGTAGTCGTTACTGGCATACAAATAAAGTACCAGTGCAGTGTGAAGTGTGAACATAAGTTAGTGTGTAGGTATACAATCTCTCGACACTTACCGTACAAAATATCATTGACGTTAATTGACTTATCAGTGCATTTGCTATATAAATCAGCCTCTTGTCCAGTTTGTATGCATTTTTTCTTTCCACATATATTTTTTAACGTTTTTTCACAAGACTTACACTTAATTTTTTCCATTTTCCAACAGAAAATGCAACAAATCAAATGTCGAAAACAATACTATGTGTCAAATGTTTATCTCTCTTTTATAAAGCAAATGTACTAATAAGTCAATTTACGTCAATGATATTTTGTGCGGTAAGTGTCGAGAGATTGTATACTTACACACTAACTTATGTTCACACTGCACTGGTACTTTATTCGTATGCCAGTAACGACTACTTCTGAAAAAAATTTTTTTTTGGCATGACGCACGATGATTTACGAAAATATTTTTATTTATGTATACAGTGGACATTAGTGACTATGTATGCATATTTTTTTTGTAGGTGTACCTCCGCGTGAAATAAAAAAAATATGGAAAAAAAAACAAGAAACCTTTTTTTATTATGAAAAATAAGGACAAGATGCAGGTTAAAAATATGCATTTTGTAGTTTATTTTATTGTTATCAAACACCATTTTGTTTGGTTGATCTAACTTGAACAGTTTACGAAATATGCCACTTTCAACGACACCCTGTTTATTTTACATTATCTTGAATAACTCTAAAACAAAAGAAGATCTAGAGCTGATATTAAGCATGGAGTATTCTTAGGGCCTGCTAGTACACCACCTAAAATATTGACCTCATCCGTGGGGAAAGGCACCTCTTGTTCGGTAAGGCTGCTAAACCCAAATAAGTTCTCATTTTAAGTGAATAATGGTATTCTTATGAGAATAAAAGTCTTAAACCATTAACTCTATTCCGAGTTTTTAAACCTCATAGGCAAGGGGACTGCACTTATTTTGGCCACCTTGTTTACTTAGGGAACTCAAAATTGGCATAAAATATGTCATCAGAAATGGTAAAAATAAAAAGATATTCATATTTGTTGGTTGCCTATACGTGGCTTTCAATCCGAAGGCCATTTGACGAAAGCCGTTTGACCTTGAAAAACAATAACAAGATTCGTAGGTTTAGGTCTAGGTCTGTTTCATATTGGCCTAGAATATTTATTAGTTGAACTTGGCTTGATACCGCAACGTGCATAGCAATATCTTGATATAGCAACGATAGGAATTTAAACCGAGAATGCTTAAACCGACCGAGAATTTAAACTTCAAAGACGAAAGAAGATGTACACAAATAAGTTTATACAGGTTACTGGTAAACAACGACCCAACTTGACAAAATAATTAACCAATATTTGATTGAACACAGTCTGTGTAACTCTGTCCTTGAACCCTTCTGGTCGTTAACTTTTGACATTTAGCATTTGGGGTTATGTAATACTATTAGTAGGACATTGAGGTGTCGGAACGCTAGATAGTTTTTAGGGTTCCGTAGCCAAAATGGCAAAAACGGAACCCTTATAGATTCGTCATGTCCGTCTGTCCGTCTGTCCGTCTGTCCGTCTGTCACAGCCGATTTACTCGGAAACTATAAATGCTACAGTAACGAAATTTGGTGAGAATATGTGTTGTATGAACCGCTACAGGATTATGATACTAAATTGTAAAAAAAACCATTGGGGTGGGGGCCCTCCATACATGTAACTGAGGGATAGAATTTTTTTTTTTGTTTTACATAAGCGTGTGGGGTATTAATAGAAAGGTCTTTGAAAATGATATGAAGGTTTATACATTACATTTTTATTTAAGCAAATCGTTTTCGAGATATCAGCTCTCAAACTCTGAAAAATGTGTCCCCCCCCCTCTATTTTTTAAACTACGCGATATAAAATTCTGAAAAAAATATATGTTATGCACATTAATAAACTCTATCAACCATTTTTGGTTTGATTAAATTATCTCCTATAGTTTTTGAGGTAGGTTGATTTAACTGTATTTTTTTAATAATAAATTGATAATGGTACGGAACCCTTTGCGCGCGAGTCCGACTCGCACTTAGCCGGTTTTTTTATGGCTAAGTTTACCCCTTAGCAAAAAACAATACTGTCGGTCACATAACACAAAATCTTTCCTGGTGAGTAGTTATAGTATGTCACTTCACTTATTTTAAATTTTTAGGGTCATTTGCCGACTTTTTTAATGGCAGAGATTGTTGCATAGGGCATAGCAGATAGATATCAAGATTAATGATCAATTAATAGATAAATTATCGAGAGCTGGGAATTGCATACTTATACAGAGTGTTATCAAAATGGTGATACAAAATAATAAAACGTGAATCTGTTTATATTTGGTCCCATAGTAAAAGTTGTTCAAAATCATTCCTAGATTCATTTCTTATTATCTTGCATCACCATTTTGTTGACACCCTGTATTATGTTGTGATATTGTGTGTGTAAATCTATTGTGCGGTATTGTTATTGCTCACAAATGTCTGAGGTGGGTCATTGTCAGATTTAGATTATCGTCTTTTCGGTGGACATACCTAAAGTTAAGGAATTCCTGTACTAATTTTGGGATAAAACAATTGACGGTACAATTAGGTTTCCCGGTCTATAGTCCTATGCAATCAAATCTTAACAGATTCAAACCGAGTGGACAACTATTATTTTTCCGGCTGACAATAACCCATCAGGTTTCTATTGCGTGCGTTTAGAGTGAATGTTCAGATATTTTTGAGCACCGCGATCTCTCCGATATATCTGATAGCGTCTACTTTAAGAGTGATATTTTTAGTAGTACCACTACAAAGAATTTTTGTTTTATGTAACGAAAGTTTTATTTTACTGATGGAAAGCAGGAACTGAGGCCCATGGATATAGCGATCATAAAATCGCCTACCTTGAGGACTTAGATAGTTGCCTCTATCTATGCCAGTAATTACACCGGCTATCTTACCCCCAAACCGAAATACGGCAGTGCAAACAATGCTATTTAGCGGCAGGTTATAGAGTAAGATGGTAGTAGCTATCCGGGCGGACCCTGCACGAGGTCCTACCACCAGCAAACTAAACTCTGGCTGATTTATGAGCAATGGATGCACAGCTTTGAAAGCATATTTATTTATTTTCGTACCACGCCATTTGTACCAGTTTGTTACTACAAAACATGCGAAAACTTGCAAAGAGCACAAAATATTAGTTACTAACAGAATACTTGACCCGAAATGTGGCACTAAATTCATGTTTTATACTCTTTAAAATACTCGTAAAGATCAAATATGAACTGGTTCCAAACGTTTCGTATTGAATCTAAAATATCCAAATAGCCGCGGGAGGGCGGCGTCTGAACGACGAATTTTTCCGAATACGTGGCGCTGGCGTATGAAGATACATGAGTATAATACCTACTAGAAAGATTTTTTTCTTTAAAATGTATGGTACGAATGGCAAATAATCATACAGGATTCCTGGTGGCAGCAGTTTAAAATATCATTCGTCAGTAAAAAACATAAAAATAAACACAGTTGCAGGCAGCTATTTGGTTTCTATACGCAACCAAATAGCTGCCTGCAACTCGGAGTGCCATTTGTCCGGCAACCTAACACTAGCGGCCTAACCAGAGATCGCCTTGATGTCACTATTTTTTTTTTTTCTATATTAATATAAACGCATGCTACCACAATTTCGTCAATCCAAAGTTTAACGGCAAGTTCGTGTACTTTCGTAAGTACTTTATATCTATTTATTAGTATACTTCATCAAAATGCGCTTATTACCGCGACGAAAAGACGAGTCATGTCAACTTTGATTATACTAGACTTAGTTTTTCTACTGAAAATTAAAAAAATACTATCAAACTTGTAGCAATAATTAGTTCCGAGACGAAAATTACTAAATAGTTAAAAACGTCGTTAAAACCGCTCTGGATATTCACCCACGTTCGAGTAACTTTCAGCTTCATTATATTATTAGTTTGTTTTATATTCAGTAGATAGTGAGTGAAAACTGCAAATAATATTTAATTTCATAAGAACAGTCTAGAACTGCTGCCAACTCAGATTATGCGAAAGAAAATCTTTCCAGGGAACTATGTGCCACTTTTACACAAAATTCTGGGGATTATGTCTTGAAGAACATTTTACTTTTAAATACAATAAAAAATCTGGGAAGATTTTAATATTTTGCTATCTAGACATCACACTGAAGTGCATTTATGCTAGAAACATACTTACGCTGGAAAATACATAAATAAATTTAAGGTTTCGCCCTATTAACTATGCGTATAGACGAATTAGGAGGTAAATGCCCATAATCGCCACGCTGGGCAAGCGGATTGGCGATCGCAATAATGTGTCCACTATGATGACGCTTCTGCCCACCATCATTCTTTTATCAAATAATGGTCTGTGACACTTCAACCCCTTAGTCGACTTTTACGACACCTGCAGGAGGAGTTGGAGTGGTGGCAAATGTATTCTTACTGCCGTCACCACACAGCCAACATAGGTACATGTAAATAGATATCTGTTGAATTCCACAATTTTCTAAGTTAGGTCACGTGCAGAATTGACCCAGAAAACGGCACGTGTATAAAATTTGAATGGTCTCTACGTACGATGCGATGAATCCATTTCTTGGCTGCAGAATGAAGAGTTAATTCGCAATTTCACAGCCCTGTTAACATTATATTGGAATCAGATTGCCTAACGGGGAATAATTATTTTATTATTATAATTTAACAAAGTTTTATTTTGAAGACCGCGAATCACATATTTCTGTCTATGAGAACCAATGTGTTTTTGAAGTATTGGTTTTTTCATGCATGCTGGGCATGCCTAAAGAATGAGGTACTCCAAATAAAGGGTTTCCACGTAGGTATTAAAAGAGTCGGTAACTATAGCATGTAGAATTTTTGAAGCAGCAAGTTTTTATTGGCTAAGGTGACTGCTTATCATCAACATACTATTATGTGTGTTTGCCAATATCGTGTGATAAAAAATATACATTTGAGTGGTGAATTAATGCTGCACTTATGTATCAAATGTCTTATTTTCTTGATATTTGCTTATTGACGCCGTTCCCGGACATTAAGTATTGCGAAATATTGTAATAGCAAAATATTCTGATAGTAATCCATATTTAATAATTTTATAATCAATAATTACTTATGTAGGTACAATTGGTGAATACTTCCAATTGCTAAATATCCCTAAAGTAATCCATAATTACGAAATAATTTTAAATCAGTTATATGAGCTACATACTAACTAGTAATAAAAAAATATAATATACATACTAATATACCTACATACTAACTAAATACCTTAAATCTAAAATAAGCCTTTTTTGGCAACAATACCACAAGTCATACAAAGTACAAATCAAAGATGGCTGACAGCAATTCGTCACAAATATTTCAATGCTGATACGAATCCCAATAGTATAATTGGGAAAATTGGAAAATTTACTGAGACATCTATATTGGACTAATGAAGAGGTACTGGGTATAGTCCCGGAAAGAAGAACATTATTAAAAGTGATTGAAAACAGAAGAGGAAAAATGATAGGTCGTTTACTTCGTCACGATGATTTCATTAAAGCTTTAATCGAAGGAAAGCTAGAAGGAAAAAGAAAATGAGGAAGACCACGGAGAGTTTACATGGAGCAATTGAAGTAAACTATAGTTGAAACGTATAGAGAGCTGAAGGAAAAGGCAGAGAATAGAATAGAATGGAAATTGCTCCACGACAAGAGCCAAGCTCTTAAATAAATGATGATGATGATCTATATTTGAGCCGGGCCCTAATTTAACCCCCGAATTGACTTATTTGTATGAAACGCAAACAGAACAAGGCCTCTTGGCAGCTTGAAGGCGACAGTGCGGCGGGCCTCCAAGGGGGTCGTCTTACATCAAACAGACACATGAGATCTCGTGACTCATTATTTGAACGCAACAAACCGTGTGCGAGGCCATTATCGTGTCTAAGTGACTTGGAAGTGATATTTCGTTTTTGTGAGGATTTTGATACATAGTTGAAGAGTTGGAGGGTTCAAAGAACAGTTTGTTATTTGTATTCTTTTTTAAATCGTCTGTCTTAAGCTTTCGTATGCTTAGGGGCACAATTTGAGTTGTCTTCCTAAGTAGCAATGTACCTACAAGTTGCAGAACATTCTCAAAATTGCGGGAAGACACTTGGAAATTTCCGAGAATTTTCATGAGAATTTAAGAGTAAGTTCTCATTGGGAATGTTTTCATGAGAACTTATAAAAATGTGTTATAAATAATTATTTTAAATCGTAAATAAGTAAACAAGGCAGTAAATGTATAACTCATAAGGTATGTATCTAGTACGGTCTTGGCTTGATTAGATTATTTGTTAAATTGAGATTCTCGAGAACATTATCTACGCAAGTTTCGCAACTTATGAAACTTCTCCTCGGTACAATGCTACTCCTAAGTGCCATAAACAGCTGTCAAAGTCTAGTTTTCATTGCTCTGCTTGATGCTTCCGTATACCTTACAGGGTTCTATGTTATGTTACATTTTCGAAGTAATTCAATTTGGCCTAAGTGTCAATAGGAAAATATTCAAAATTCGAGTTAACAAAAGTGCAACATATAACCTTATAATATTGGGTTAGCTTGGGTTAGTCGTACATGGGTAAAGGTGCATTCAGACCAAAAGAGCATTCGCTGTTCTATCCCCCGCTCTACGAAATTAACCAATCACGTTTTGTGTAACGATCGAATTTCGTAGAGTGGGAGGTTAGAATAGCGAATATTCGCTTGGTCTGAATGCACCTTAAGACGAACGAAATGTCTAAATTTTCGAATGACAGACCAAACGAAGAGTCAGGTGATAATTTATCATTAATCATTGTCAAAAACTTGCAGAGTATATTTTTCACACGTAATAAAAAAATACTACATTCCATGAAAGAATTATAAAACAATCACAATAACAAAATTATTTGAATAAATAATGCATAGTAATATACGATGAAATCATAATTCATACATATATTAAGGTAAGATTTTATATGAGAAGTATAATTATAATTATATTATCATCATGTCAATATAATAATTATAGATAATAATAATGAATTCTATCGCAATCCTTGTACTTTTACTAAATTGGCAAAATTTCCTACGCTTCACATAAAAAAAAATCAATATAAATAAACTTCTTCAAAGGGATTCTTCAGTCAAAGAGTAGAGGACATATATTATGGGATCCATTTAAAATTATACGGCTACAGGCAAATAAAAAAACAGGCAAAAGCAAGACGGCCTAGCCTACTGACGGGAGCAAACACAAAATCGTTAAGACTACTTTGCGAAAGATAAGGGAAGCCAAAAAATAATCAAACGAAAAATGATTTTTGGGAGGTAAATATTGAATCCAAAAGTTCATACAAATGTTTAAATATCTAATCATCCTTTGCCTGGCTTGGCTATACTCAGGGTTACAATAAGCTAAAATCTACCCTCATTGTTTCTAGGAAGGGGTGAGTCTGACCTAAATTGAATTGCAGTCCATGGTCATTTCTTTTCGCTTCTTTTAAAGCTATTAGTCTTTTCTGCAGCAATTCTGAGAGTTAATTTCGTACAGTTTTTGTAGTATTAATCTCATTTGGAAATTGGTTCCCGTTCTGCATTACGAGTAATATCGATTCAGAACTGTTAACAAACTGAATTAAGGCGTAATCAATATTTTCAATTTAATGTTATATATCCATCCATCTGTACTGAAAAACATCGTATAACGCGATACACGTCCCAAATGGAAATTCCCTTCGGTCATATTTTAATTCATCGCCACTCCTTTCGAACTTAACTTTTTTTGCTCTTGTATCGTAATGTACTACTTCCATTGAAGATTTCGATAAATAATACAATTACGAGAATGAACTTACGGAGCTTCGCTATTAAGAATTTCTAAAAAGACATCTGTAATAGAATCCAGTACGTAAATTTAATGGTTGGTCTCGCATTTTGACGTATTCTCACAACAAAAAAAACTTAATTTAAGAATCATTTTATTATCGTACAAAAATCGCCGCTTTACTTACTAAACCTCGTATCTGCAATACTCACATCATGCAAAAAACACCCGTAATCAGAACGACAGAAAGGTGACATTTCCATGAATCGATCAGTAGATCCGAGGTTGATTACTATTAAAGGGAGGTTGAATATACAGGGTGAAATACAAGTCGCGAAGAAACAGCAATACGTTTTTCTAACTCTACAAAACAACTAACAAATTGAATGCCCCACAAAGTTACTTAGAAAAAGTCAAGTTGTTTCAAGTTATTTGTTTGTAGTTTTTGTTGCTTTTTCTAATTTTTAAGGTGTTTTTAAGAAATTAAAACGGCTATTTAAGCTATTTAAAATGTTATTTGTAATAAATATCATTTAATTTTAGACACAATGATAAAATTGGCGTTATTAATTACTTCAATTTGAAGAGGTAATTTAAATTATTCTACTAATTTGTCTTAAAAATCCCCTTGGATATCCTAAAATCAAAAAATACAAAAACATAAACAAAAAAACTTAACTTGTCAGTTTTTAACTTGCGGGGCATGTAATTGCTAGTTGTTTATAGAGTTAGAAAAATGTATTACTGTTCACGACTTATATTTCATCCTGTATATAAATGGTCATAAGTTATTACAGTGAATGAAAATATTCGATTATTCTGTACACGCAATTCACTAGTTACATTTCGGACGCTCTGAAGCGATTTAAAAAGAAACGGTTTGACACAATGTAAAGTATGCGTGAGAATTCACCATCAGCCCGGATTTCAAGTCCGTTTTTGTGGCAACAAGAGGAAATTATATTTAAGTGGACATTTTACCGACTCTTATCATGGCACTAGGAACTTCTTATTATCGCCTGACTATAAATTTGGGAACCTACACGTTTACGAATATAGTTCCCGGTAGAAATATAGTCCCGGAATTGTTCGAGATTGTTTGAAAAAACAAGTCCCGCCAAGTTTCTTGCCGGTTCTTCTCTGAGTCAGTGGAGTTAGGACCGGACAGGGTTAGAACCGGAAGAAGTTTTAATACTTAGAACATTCAAAAGAGTTTGTTGCTATTCCAATTTGAATAAAGAATCATTTTGAATTTGACTTTGTTCCTGGCATATGCCAGTTCCATAGATATGATTACAGTTACTTTTAATTTAGGACATGTATTGAACTGTCAGATCTACTTCCCTCACACAAATATAAGTAAATAGTAATTTACACAGTCATCGAAAGAATCTCTAGACTTAGTTATCTCATATCACATGAAGGTGGATTTAGACCAAACGAGCATTCGCTCATTCTCTCCCCCACTCTACGAAATTCGTTCGTTACACAAAACGTGATTCGTCGAAACTCGTTGATTTCGTAGAGAAAAGAAGTGAATAAAGTGAATGCTCGTTTGGTCTAAATGCACCTTAGTAATGCATTGTCTTTTTATAATAAGTTAATAACTATCCGCAACGAACGCAATGCCCTAACCTTTTAGGGTGAAGCTTAAAGCCCGAAAACATTTACAATTTAAAACGTTGTAACGGATATGTTACACATTAGCGGCAATGGCAATGAATTAGGTATTTATCAATAATCCACCGCACCTATATAATGTAAACATATTATTTTGAAGACTACTTACAAATATGGATTTATAATCAATCCATTTCATTTGTTTTTCCTACGGCGTTAAAAAAATTGCCATTTTTTATTTGTGAGACACCGAACTGACATTATCATTATGAACAATAGTTTTAAATACCTACCTTCTTGTAACATAAAGAAACTCGTTATAAATTGTAATGTCGTCGATGAAAGAACGTGTAGGAAATAGGAGGATGACACGAGAGTAGGGTTTCTGAACTGAGATTGTTATCGCCAGGATTTGGATAGGCTAACATATTATAAAAGAAGTTGAAAAATGTTTTCTACTTTCTTCGAGATGTTACGAGAAAGTTCTGGTGGCAAGCAACGAAGCTGAAGATTTTTTTGTATACTTGTGTTTTGAGTTACATATTAATTCGATATAACTTGTCAGAATAATTGTCACCATGAAAGCTAAAGGGAAAGGTAGTTTTTTTCTGTCTGTGATTATAACTAAATAATTATCGTCCACAGGTGATTATCTAGACGTGGAAGAAGTGGAATTATAATTCAGTATTCTAAGAGTTCGTACTTACCTATACAGCGTAATGTAGGTATTCTGAAGACCTTGATCAAATGATTGTTACGTGAATCGAGTTTGGTACGAAGCCCTAAAACGAATGCACGCAAGGACCATTGAAATCTGGTTTCATTTGTTTCCTCAAATTGCTTCAAAAGCAAACCCTGTGATGCAAAAACTTTCAGAAGCAAGCTCAATACAATACCAGTATCTACAGCAAGGCAAGTATTTACCTTATCTACGTAAACATAACTGAAACGATCTGTTTCATCAATTCTAAAAGGTAATTTTGCAGCTATTTTGTATGGATAGAACCATTCTACCAACCAATTGTACCTAGTTATGTACATATTTCTGGTCGTTTCATAGATATTCAGTTAAGTTCAATTTCATCACCATACACTACAATTGCCACAGTAAAATATTAGAAATTCGATTTTGTGGTTTAGAAGCTTAGGAAGGCAAGGAAGCGTAGCAATTTCGACCAAAGTCGTCATCAGATTATGTACAGTCGATTTCATCAACGAGTACTACAATCAAAGATACATACATGTAGACACCGTTTGAGTCGGATGTGATATGATATGAGCTATAATACAAATATCTTATGATCTTAATGAGCAACGGGTTGCCTACAGTTATTTCAACGAGATGTTACCTACTGCTATGCACGCACTATCAAATATGTTGGTCGCTCATAAATATCAGAGCAGGTTTCTATTATCACGGCGTTGAAGTGTATCTGTTTGTTCAGATATTACTGATCACCATGGCCACTTCGATAATTATATCTGATGGCAACCTATTACCATATTATAGACATAATTTAAGAATTGCAGAGAGTGGAGTTTTTGGAGCAAGATATTATCAATAACGAATTGGGTACTCTTAAAGATCGAGATACTAGTAACGATTGAGAATGCGTAAAGTTTGCGGTGCCACTGCGGAGCGATGTGCCTTTAACCGAAGATTTTTATCAACAATGTATTGCGTTCGATTTCAAAAAGATGCTACTTTATCAACATAAGCGCGGAAACATAAAGATACGAGTATTGTGCGGATGCAAAGGGTGCTTTTAGAGAGATGCTTTTAGATCTTTGTCATTTCATTGCGGTTTGCGCACGGTTTTTTCATTCAAAAAATATTTTTATGTGCGAAATATGATATGATTTGGACTTTTTTCACGGTACTTACCTATATAAACAAACAGTTGTGTACCTATTCAACGGGATTAAGAGACGAGACAAACTGTTTTCGACGACGACGGATTCCTTGACCCTATAGCAGCTTGGTGAACTACACATAGCCACAATCTACGATACAACTTTAGGACATGCTTGTTTTTGGACAACATTGCGTTTCATTTCAATGAGATGAATTCACCGGATTGACGTCTATGTTAGAGATGGCTTGCGAAGAAGTGTGACTCTACGTAACTAAGGTACCTACTCATCAAGTTGATTCCAACAATGAATCGAACGTCCACGATGTCCTTCCCTGATGCAATGGCAGATACATTTGTAGAGGTGCGGAGAATCTTATGCTAAACGAAGGTTTTATCAACAACAGATTGCGTACCATTCCAAAGTTGAAACAAGATCTATGCCCCGATTTTGGACTTGGAAACGTTTGCAGGGAGTTGCTTTCAAACCAAGATCCTTATCAACTGATGTTGTGGTCGACACACTTGCAGAGATGGGTAGATGCGCAGAATCATGTACGATAATAGTTTTGTAAACAACGGATTTCATACCTTCGATTCTATGATCGGAAAAAGACATATTCCCTGATTCTACGATTTGGAAACGTTTGAAGCGAGTTGCTTTTAAACTATGATGCTTATCAACTGATCCTGCGGCAGATACTTTTGCGAATATGTTAAATGTGGAGATTCATTGACGAAGGTTTTATCAAGGGATTGCGTACCTTCGATTCCAAAATCGAAACAAAATCTATTCCCTCATGTAGAACTTGGAGACGTTTGCAGGGAGTTGCTTTCAAACCAAGATCCTTATCAACTGATGTTGTGGTCGACACACTTGCAGAGATGGGTAGATGCGCAGAATCATGTACGATAATAGTTTTGTAAACAACGGATTTCATACCTTCGATTCTATGATCGGAAAAAGACATATTCCCTGATTCTACGATTTGGAAACGTTTGAAGCGAGTTGCTTTTAAACTATGATGCTTATCAACTGATCCTGCGGCAGATACTTTTGCGAATATGTTAAATGTGGAGATTCATTGACGAAGGTTTTATCAAGGGATTGCGTACCTTCGATTCCAAAATCGAAACAAAATCTATTCCCTCATGTAGAACTTGGAGACGTTTGCAGGGAGTTGCTTTCAAACCAAGATCCTTATCAACGGATGCTACGTGTCTACACTTGCGGAGATAGATGCGGAGAATCATTGACGAAGGTTTTATCAACGACGGGTTGCGTACCTTCGATTTGAAGATCGAAACAAGATGTATTCTGATGCTGTTTGGAGCGAGCTTCAAACCAAGATCCTAAGTTCCCTGGTGGTGGTATATTCAATGGCCCTGATCCATGGTGCCTGGTCTCACCTTAGTCCCGCCCACTTGTGGCCACGGCGCCCCGGCATGGTACATCATAACGCACAACACAAGAGCGCGCGGGCGGGCATCGCGCGGGTCGGCGGAGCGACACTGACGGCCGCCGCGCCCGTGGGCCCGGGGTTGCCAGCGGTGGGTGGAACGGTGTTTTGGTCATTTTAGTCGCTTGTGTGAGCATACAATGTTCTCCCACAGTGAGCGGAAAAGACATTAATTTGCAGAATTTGTACTTTTAGTGAAGTTAATTTTTATTTAGTTTCTATTTGTGAGAACCTATAATTGGCCTCTTGTTTACAAATTTGTTGCCTAAGAATGTTTAATGTGCTGTTGGTTTTCCCAATAAATAAATAATATATAATAATAAATAATGACTCAGTTTTACGTTCATTAACCTTCGACATACGAGGTGGGGTATAGGTGATTGTATTCTGAAAGTGCGTGATTATAAAGGTGCATACAGACCAAAAGAGCATTCGCTGTTCTATCCCCCACTCTAAGAAATCAACGAATCACGTTTCGTGTAACGATCGAATTTCGTAGAGTAGGGGGATAGAACAGCGAATGCTCTTTTGGTCTGCATGTACCTTTAAATATAGCAAGTTTGTAGGTTTGTTTACATGTATTACTATTAACGTAAAAATATATCTGCAAACGTATTTCACGATATGCGTCAAAGCCGTCAAATGCAAAATGAAAGTCAGTCATATTTGTATACCTTTTTTACTTTCACCTGAAAAATGATATACCTTCGATTTGATCGCAAGAAGATGGATTCCCTGGGTGCTTAGACAAGTTGCCAATCTCTAACGCTTAATCGTCAATAGTAAACGAAATGCAGCTAACTGTCTTTGTAGCACTAATATGAAAGAGAGGGAAAACTACGATACGCTACTAAGCGTTAGCGATTGGCAACTTGGCATCCTGATGCTGTTTAGAGCAGGGACCGGTCAACCTCTTCCCAGGCAAAAGTCGTTGAATGGCTTAGCCAATCTCTGAATAGCCCAAATTACATGGCTAACACTTTGAATTGCTTTCCCATTCATTTGACTTAGCTGTAGGAAGGGGTTTCCCTTACGCGGTCGCGTGCGGTTCTTTTAAGCGTTATAAGGGAAACCCCTTCAAGAGGTAAGCAGTTCGAACGACTTTTTAAGCGCTTAGCAAAGAGTATTAGCTATCCGCTTAGTATATGGATATCCGTATTAGAAGTCGTTTAAAAAGCTTTATGAAGGGGTTTTAAGCGGGAACGGCTTTGGTTAGCAAAGTCGAACGAAGTACCCTTTCAAAAACCCTCGAAGGCACAGAATTAGATTTGGATAGAAGAAACGAGTTCATTCATTTGTATGGCGGCCAAGCGTGTCAGATTTTGTACTGAAGTTGTTACTTGCCTATAATTTTAAATATTTCTCAGGTCCTTGAGTATTCATATTTTTTTGTGTTGTTGCAATTAATATTACTAAAGGAGGCATTATTAATGTTTTTGTTCACTTGAACTTACAAAATTTGACGCCCGAAAGCTGCATGCTGCGATTAAAGACGGACAACTCAGTAGATTTCACTGAGTTCATTTGACACGCTAAGTAGATACGTTTGCTTGATCTATGGTATATATGACATTCTGTGCTCGAAGGGGATACCGGACCGGTCCCTGGTTTAGAGCGAGCTTTCAAACTAAGATTTACGCACAAATATCATAATTTCCCTAAAATCGGACCCCCGGCTGGCAACCCCACTCTCGTCTCCGCACGCACGCGCGCCCCCGCACTCCTCGCAACCCTTACTCCCATCTCGTACTTACTTAGATATTATCAATAAAATTATTGTACTCTTGGCCCACCTGTCAAACGTATCGACCGTGAAACCTGCGGTCGTGAACTTTCCAGATTGTCGAATACCGAAGACCGCTTGTACATGACATGACGTACATGTACAGTCAAACAATGAGGGGTTTTGATACTTTTTCTGCCACTATGGGGCGGTGAGATGGCAGCACTGTGCGTAAGGTCCTACGAACTGTCAAAATAAATACGCAATTTAATTTTCAATATATTTTTAGGTTTTTTATTCTTAAAAACATTACTTTAGGAAAATTCGTTTTATAAAAAAAAATAGTTCCAAATCAATTCCCATGAAATTAACAAAGTTTTAGTCATTTAATTTAGTACAAGTGACTTTGCACCCCTGTTTTAGAGCTCAGTCTTTAGTTCGGCGACCGTTTACTAGTCGTAATCCATTACAATAGCAATAACCTTCCATATACAATAGAATTCCGATATTTTATGTTCAGTACCAATGAATCTGACAGCTGTTTGGGTGTTTAGACCTCATGCCTACGTAGCGCCACCTGGTGGCAGAAAAAATACCGAAAATCCTCACTCAGGAACTACGTCAAAGTGATGCTATACATCAAGTTGCCAGAAATCTCTTACTACTTGTATTTCGACAAGGTTCTAGAGTGGCCTATGGTTCTGTTTTGGGTCTCAAGGACAATCGCACATTGAAACGCCAATGAAAACGAATGTTATTGTATTATCACATGACTTAGGTACGATTTGTCCGTTACTGTGTCTGTTTTACTTTTCATTTTTCTTTAAGATGAACAATTGCCCTATTTGTTGGCCGCTCCAATTTTTTGATGTCACCGGCAAATCCTTTGTAGCAGCCAATATTCGTCACTATTATAACACAAGCCTTTATTGAGCTTACCCAGTGGTCGATTTGTGTAATTGTCAGATGTGTAGATATCGTCGTTCGGTTTGGTACCCACAACACAAGCTTTAATAGGTAAATGAGCACACTCAAGGATTATGAAATATTTATTTATTATGCACAGATTGAGGTACAATTGATGACAATAGATAATATACATTGACGTACACTGATGGAATCACTAAATCTACCTTACAGGCATGCATACTGTTAACTTGACTTATAGCTAATTTTATACTATTCTATTCTATACTATTCTATTGTATTGTATTGTATACTATTCTAAATATTCATATATGCTATAAAAACATGTACGAGCCATTTCTTTAAAGCTTTTTTAAAATTTATAAAAGTTAAATCTTTAAATTCGTCTGGCACCTTATTAAGACATGCTTAATTATTTTAAAATATACTATAAAAAATCGTAAATTTCTAGCATTTGTCTCATTCAACCTCAATAACTTCTTCGTTCGAGTAACAGAGACAGCGTTACGATTTCGAAGTGCCTGTAACTTATTAACAACAGAGAGTTGCCCTAAAAGTAATAGGTCAGTTACGTTACAAGTTGAGGTCAATTTATGTAGGTGACTGCGCACGTGCCTCTTTTCAAGGTCTTGCTCTTATCGATATCGAATCCAAATACTCTTAAATCCTTCAGACTAAAAAAAACCTAGATTCTAACCTCAACGCTATTCTGTCGTACCTACAAAAAAATCTGTATAAGAAAAAATACAAAAAGGCAGTGTTATTGGGTCATTTTTGTGACCGGTTCCCTATAAAAGGTTAATAATCTTCATATATTATTTCTGAGAAAGTGACATAAGTATTACTGTAAGGAAAGCACGCTATAGAAATCAATCTCATGTTGTCATTAGTTATATAGAATTGCTTTCTAACCGACTTTGAAAAAGAGGAAGTTCTCATTTGGGCTGTTTTTTTATTTGCATGCATCAGCATATGATAGTCCACTGCAGGACATAGGCCTCTCCTAATAACTATGCTATACGCATTAGGAGGTAAATGCCCATAATCGCCACGCCGGGCAAGCGGATTGGCGATCGCAGTAATGTGTCTACTATGATGACGCTGCTGCCCATCATCAATCATTTATTAATCATCAGTGACACTTCAATCCCTTAGTCGACTCTTACGATACCCGCAGGAGGAGTTTTTTTATTTTATGTTACTCGATAAAGGGTAGTTTAGCCAGTTCACCAGCCGCCTTGGTTTTCGGCCTTTTTCATAGTAAATGTATGAAACGTTGGGTGGCCGAGAACTAAATTTATCTGGCCTCAAACCGCCTGAACTAGGTAGCTACACTTTTCGAGAAAATCGAGAATCGTAAACAGATTTAATTGTTTTTTTTTTACCGTACCCTAAGATAGTCCCGTTGGCATCAAGTTTTTTTATTTGGTGAATGCTGAACACTCCTGACATCACTTCTGGCTTAGAAATTTCCATCATCTGTCTCTGTCACACCTATGACGCCTTAAATGGGAGTGACAGAGACAAATGCTCGAAATATTTGATTTTTAAAGTCCTCAGTGGGCCCCCCGCCATAGTTTGTTCGGAAAATGAAGGCATGTGAAATATATGGACGTTCCATAACTAGATGCCATCAGTTTCCGCAAACGCTAGCTACTAATCTTATTTATTCACCTGTCAACATTCCCGCAAACAAGTGGGTAAATATTTCTGAAATTTTAATGCCCTCCTCGGCTAAGTGGTCGGAAAATTGTTTAACTCGAAAATAGCTTTATTGTTTGCCCATTTGGGTTGTTTAGCAGTGAAAAATAATCAAATTGACGCTGAAAACTCTAGTACCTATTAATAATAACTGATACATGTAATTAAAGATTCGATTGTTTATTTGAAGTATCAAAATTTCACTCCTATGTGATTAGTAGGCTTAGTACATGATTGGTACGGCAGTATGTCGCAGCGAGATAGACTTCCCGTCTTTTACTAACTATGTTAGGTAATGAAAGAGGGACGGACAGGTATATGTTGTTAGGCCCCATCTGCTATTCTTACAAGTGTGTAACCGTTAGTGAGCGGCCATATTTTCCGTAAAACCGATGACTAAGGTCCGACCGAGACCCATATTTTAGTCTCGGCCGAGACCGAGACCGAGACCGAAACTTGGTAGAATAGAAAGGATAAAAAATTTATAAATTACATTAAAAAATCCCTAGTTAATACCTATAGTAAATCCAACGTCAAACTAATTTTGGATGTTTTCTTTTGTTGGATTTTTTTATGTAGGTACCCAAATAACCGGTATTCGAATTTTAGGTATTTTTATCGATAGTAGGGGTCACTTACTCTAAATTATTCCTTCCGTTCATTTTAAAGTGAAAATGAAGTCAGTTCATGTCAATATGACATACAATAAAATCGCAGTAAGTTCGCGACATGGCGTCAAGCTCACCAATTACAGCTCATTACGAATCTCGGCCATGACCGAGAGTCCCGGCCATTTTAGACCGAGAGCCGAGAGGGATATCTCGGCTCGATTTTCGGCCGAGAATGCCAAGACCGAGACCGAGACCGAGATCTCGGTCGGACCTTACCGATGACGTCTTCAGGCAAGGTGGAGTGATGATTTGCGCAAGATGATAGAAGCTAGATGCGAGTAACCTAAAATCGATCACATATAAATTGACATACATACAGAGCTACAAGCTGAACTCATCTCAGCCTATGTCCGTCCACTGACATAGGAATGATGATATTATATAATGTACACATTACTATCATATAATATCAACATCCTATCTCAGTCCACTGCTGGACGTAGGCCTCTCCTATGAACTATGCGTAAAGATGCATTAGGAGGTAAATGCCCATAATCGCCACGCTGCGCAAGCGGATTGACGATCGCAGTAATGTGTTCACTATGACGCTGCTGCCTATCTTCAATATTTTATCAAAGAATGGTCAGTGACACTTCGATCCCTTAATCGACTCTTACAACCCGTGGGAAGAGCGGGGGTGGTGACAAATGTATTCTTACTGCCGTCACTACACGGCCACATTATCATGTCCTTAGTTATTACGAAACCATAAATAAACTTTTATTCTATTCTAGTTATTCTTGAAAGTGGATTGACTCACGACCCTCCTTTTTTTAAGTCGGATAAACAATAAAGCTTGCCCCTCGGAGACGCGAAGGCTGCAGCGAGGCCCTGGCACTCAGCCAGCCGCTAATCGCCACGCAGTTTATACATTCAATCGCCTCTTTCGATCCATGAATAAATAACGCAGTATAATATATTTTGTCTATACTCCTTTTTACACAGGATGTAAGTCTAATACGGGCGAAGCTCTCAATGGGGATAGATTTAGGACATAATAAGTACATTTAGATAACTTTTACTTGGAATTAAAGCAACAAAATTATCCGTACGAAATAATTCGGCGCGCAATGTAGAGCAACACACTCAAGTTAAACGCTCTTTGACAGCCAATTACAAAAGCAGAACACATAGCTGCCATATCAATATTAACAAATATTTGTACCTATACATTACTAGAAAATCTTGAAAAAATTCTGTGGGGTCATAATTAAGTGTAACTTTAAAAAACCTCGTAATGCATGATAATACTGAATGATAATGAAACCCATGCCTGTTTTAATTTATCGCCGGTATTAGCTTTACACACTATAGACGTTTTGAACAATGTAAACAAACAGTTTAAAGAAAAATCTGTAATCTAGCACAATTTTTTTTGTTTTCGTGGTTTAGGATGGCGATCGCAATTGTATACCTACTCCTGCTGCTCATTATTAACCTCGTAGGGCCCATTCTATTTTTAGGACAAGTGAAATAATAACCCGTTGTCCAAAAAAAGGACATTTTATTTTTAATTTTGTGCCCTACAAAATAAAATTCGTATTTCTTTGAAAAATATAACGTCATGGGCCGTTAATATAAGTTATAAGTAAATTTTGTTGTTCTAAAAATAGGACGTTGGGCCTTACGAGGTTAATCTTCAATAAAATTATGATTAGTGACAATGCAATCCCTTAGCCGACTTTTAAAATACCCACGGGAACAGTTGGGATGGTGATAAATGTATTCTTACTCGTACTGCCGTCACCACCCACTGATAAATAAATACTGTGTAATACATTAAATTTCAGTTACATTCACGTATTTCTATCACTATGTCCTACTTTATTACCTTATTAGCCGTAGCGTTTCAGTACGTACCTATCACATAAAGTAGGTACTTAATGTGTTCATTTTTTTTCACAAAAAATAATAGATTGCTTTACAGCGATAAGACCGCCTATTGTGTACCTCTATTACGATTATACAATCGTCTGTTTTAACCATGTTTTCTTTTTTGTTAAGGTGAGCAATATCTGTCTATCTAAAGGCAGGTAAAGCAGTACTAAATAGGTAGTGATACTTTTACCAACAATTTCCCTATTTTACCAGCTTCCTAAGTTTAAATAGAGGTAAAAGGTTTCGATGCAAGGTGCAACTAATGAATATTCTATCAGGATTTATCGCTATCAAACGCCGCATACTTAATGAGCCACGGTCTACGAACATTCTTCAGTTATTTACACAGATCATACATTGAACTAGATACCCTAAATTTAGGAGGTAGTAGTTCTAGGGGGTAGCCACTCAAAAAAACAATTCTGTATGCTTAGCATATGATTGGCATGCCAGTATGTCGCCGCGAGATAGATTTTCCATCTTTTACTAACTATATGAATAAACGAGGGATGGATAGTCTATCTCGCGGCGACATATTGTCGCTCTAATCCTGTGCTAAGCCTACTGAGTAGGTACCTAAATGAATAAGTAAGTTAAAATAAGAGTACTATTATTTGATTAGCACCGTTCAGTATTTCAACGATTTATCGTACACATAAACACGATTCGGTTGACTACAACAATATTTATAAATATGGACATCTAATCTGACCTCAAAAATGCCCCAAAATAATTGTGCAGTTGAACCGCGATGAGACATGGCGGTTTTTTCTTAAAACCGTAAAATGTAGGCGCAAGTTTTGTCAACTGCAAATATACTTTCGTCAATGATTACGAGTTCGTGATCCCAACTGTGAAAAACGTGTCAAGATGGTTTTTCTGAACAAGATTTCCCATGGGACCTATATGAACAAACGTACATTTTTTACGACTACTTAAGTTCCAGTTCATTAATATACATTTCCTCATACTAATCCCTTGCAAATGTGTTTAAATAATTATAAAATGAGACTGGAAATCATGAACTATAATGGCGACTGTACCATTACGTGCTAATTTTGTAACTTCAGCCGCGTGTTGTCGCGTTAACAGCGTTACTAAGGCACTTGCGACATCTAGTTGAACATTGTCCGCGGCCATTTAACTATAGCGACATAAAATAGTCGTAAAAGCGTCGTAACTCTATCATTATTGTAAGTAGCCTGACCTGACCTTAAAGCAGGCTCGGAGATATGATCGGATCACTTCGCAATGGCCAAGGTCTGGTCAACGGAGTTACACTTTAGTTTAAGGTTAGTTTACAATGAATAAGGGTTTTTGATATTTTTTTCTGCCACCATAGGGCGGTGAGTTGTCAGCACTATGGCGTAATGTCAAACGAACTGTCAAAATAAATACGCGAATTGAATTTTCTATTTTAGTTTATTTATTCTTAAAACCATTACTTTAGGAATATTATTTTCTAATATATAGGTATAAAAAAATCTATTTCAAGTCAATTCCAATGAAATTTACAAAGTTCTAGGTAGTAATTTTCTTTCATACCAGTGACTTTGCGCCCCTGTTTTAGAGCATAAATCTTCAGTTCGGCGACAGTTTTCTTGTCGTAATCCATTACAAAATAAATAAACTTCTGTAGTATGTGGTGATCATAACAGCTTGATCAGCAATAATTGATCGCATTGATACAGAAGCTGTATACTTAGGTAGGAAAATGAAGATTCAACTCTCCAAATTATAAATATTAAATGCGTATTCATATACCAAAGAAAAAATACCGAGTTTACCAGCGCTGCTGGAGGTGGGATTTGAATCCACGTCCTCAGCTTTCGCGGCTGATGCCTAAACCACTTGGCCACTCCAACTTAGCGGACACCGGTCGAATTTCTCGGGTATACAGGGTGTAATCGATAAGTGTTTACAGGCGATAATTCCGTAAATATGAGAGATATCAGAAAAAACAATACTGATATCGAAAGTACGTTACCCAACGAGTAAAATTACACTAATAACTTTTTTGAAATAAAATCAGAAATATTTCAAATATTAACTTCAAACCCTCTTCCATACATTTAGTACGTAACCGTTCATTCAAAGACTAGTTTAATATGAATATTATTTTATTTAAGAATAAATGTTAGATTAATTGCTTCATAAAGGTCTCTGCCCACTAGACCGTAGCATACCATGACCGTAGCATGAAAGTGTCAGACACGGAATGTGAGACGACACGGACTACTATGCCCACTATAACGTATGTACATCGTTTCATGTCCGTGCTAAGCCCGTTTAGTGACCGGTGCATCCGCGTCGCAACCACGTATCATCCGCGCCGCAATTACGTATCATCCCCGTAGTATGAGCGATTCATATCCGTCGTTATCGTTCCATTGTCACAGTTTTATCAGTTGCAAATTGTTTTCGCGCCCTTTAGACTACTATCGCTGTGCTAGTATTTTCCTAGGAGTTTATTTCTACACCTATTTTTCTGAGCAGACATCGTAATCTGCGATCGAAATCCATTGAAGTACCTACTAGAGTTGTTACTGAGTCAAGTCAAAGTCAAAAATTATTTATTGAGTAGGCTTAGCAACAAGCACTTTCGAATCGTCAGTTATGCTACTTATACATTTATATGGCGGAATGTGTTTATTAATATTATTATAGTATTAAATTACACTTATCATTGTCTAGGTAACCTAGACACTGATAAGTGTAATCTATGATATTAAACTAAAACTTCTTGGAATTGGTAAATATATTGTCTATGTTATGAGAGTACATATTATTATGTTCTTGTCATGATTGTCAATGTTACTCCGTCAGATACTGGTTTTGTTTGATTATTTTTACATCTTCTAATAGTTTTGGATTAATAATTAATTTTAAATAACAATGAAGCAGCTGCAAAGAGCATAGGGTTTCGCATCGCAAAAATAAGATATCGATTTTGTGTACATATTGTAATAAAAATCTAAAACCAATAAAATTTATTTTAGAAAGCCACATCAAAAGCATGGTTCTTTTCTTACCATGTAAAAACAGAAACAAATTGTGCAATCTATCTGGATAAATTCGTTAAGTTATATGACTGTTTCAAAATTGATATTTCTTTTAATTATTTTGTTTGTAAGAAACGAAGTAATATTTTTCAATCTCGATGAAAATCTTCGGTTTGCGGGTTTACAATCAATTAATTAAGTTTTTTTTTCAGAAAATAGCGATGCTGATTCCATTGTTTCCGTTGTCTTGCAATAAGAAAATTATTACTTACTATCAAAAGTGAAAAATTTGGAGAGTTTTGGATAAAAATTGTAAATACAATACAAAAATGTAAATAGAACCCGTATGCTCACCGTTTCGCCGCCTGCACACACCGTACCGGCAACGTTGCGTGCCATGCACGTAGCGTGTCGGGGCCGGCAAAATATTCTCGCCGACAATTCTTGCCGGTCCGTGCATGGCACGCGACGGTGTTGGCCGGCGACGGAACGTCCTAGTGGGCATAGTCTCATACTTTTCCATACAAAGAATATTTTTTTGTCTGATACGTTCATGCTACGGTCATGGTATGCTACGGTCTAGTGGGCAGAGACCTTAAACGGTAGTATTATTATTTAATTACAATGTATTCGTACAAATAACGAATCTCTAACAGTTTTATCTCTTACGACATCCGACATTCTTTAAAGCTGTAGTCGTTATACTAAATGTATGGGAGCGTTTTAAGTTAGTATTTTTAATATTACTTCATCTATTTAGAAAAAGTTATTAATGTAATTTTACTCGTTGGGTAACGTACTTTCGATATCAGTAATAAGTTTTCTTATATCTCTCATATATACGGAATTATGGCCTGTAAACACTTATCGATTACACCCTGTATGCAATCAGCTATGCTATTCTCTTATTGACACATTCGACGCTGCGTTCGTCAACGAGCTCGATGTCGAGACAGCCTTGTCTAAAATCCTAGCTGTTTGATTTGACATTAGGAATCGAGGCTGTGAGCGAGGTTGTGGGCGAGTTCGTCGCTGTTTTTCGTTAGAGAATACGAAGTTCATACATTAAACGTCAAACTTTCGACGCAATGTAGTTCCAGCTCACGCCGCATTAGTCGCCGAGCACTAGTGTCGTTTAAAGTACATTAGTGAATATCATTTTTAGGCTCGACGCTGCCGCAGCACTGACACAGCGCTGACAGCAAGGCGGTTTCCTTAGTGAATAACACTGCTGCTAAGAGGCTAGGCGCCTTTGACCATATCCCAATTGGTACGTGCTAGCAGCTTAGCGCATAGCGTGAGAAAGCGTTTAATTGGTTTGATACACCATTTCTGCTGTACGTCATAGTAAAGTTGTCGAAGTAATTTACCAGCGTGCCTTATCAACTTATCATGCCAAATTCTATTTTTTTGTACTTCATGATTCAATAACAAAATAAGAAATTCAAGGAAGAAATAAGTATTTTTCATTGATATAGATTTAGGGGCATCTCATCCTCGTCCTGCCCGTCATACTAAGTTTGAGCTATTGAAATTTAAACCTAATGAATTTAATGTACTTAGTCGCTTTTCTTATGTTCTAAAAAACTAATCTGTCCTTTATAATTTTTATAAATCACATTGGGCAGAACGAGTGTCATGATTTTGTCAGTGTATCTAGGCCTTATTATAAATATATGGCAAGTATTACGCATTTAATCATTAGAAATCAGGTTCGATGTGGAAGGGGTAAACTGAACCTAGAGGGAAGACCCGTTGGGCACAGGCACTTTCCATGGGAACGAACTGAAGGACGGACATCGACGAGCAATAGGCATCGACCTTACAGTTATAATTATAATACGAGGTTATTATTAGCGGTGATTTTACTTATTGTTTGTGTATACACCTTTACAAGTAACGTAAGTGACTAGCCTTCCGTGTGAAGCCTGCTTATCCGCGTTACGTGCGATCTACCATTCCACGTTATCTGATGGCCTGGACCGCACAAAGAGCTTTAAATAACGCCTGCTGAGATCGATAGGGCCGCGGCATTACTTGTTTACTTCCAGGAAATAGTCTTTAATCACCTTAAATCCATTATTCGCGTATACAATACCGCGTAATCTATGTACACAAAAAACAACTTTACAGATATTTGAACGAATATATTGCAATACGGATTTTACATTTGTTGGAGGATTATCTTACTTTGGCTATTTTTGTTAGATACGCGGTACCTAGTAAACAATTCCATGGCATTCTGCGTAACTGCAGTTACGCGGATTTACACTACGGGTAGATACCTACGCAGTATTTACGCGTGATAGTTACCTACGCGGTATTGTATTATCCCCGACGAATAATTATTATGAAGAATTTGTCCTACGTTCTGATTTATATTTTGAAACATTATTTATACACTATATACACACTCTTTAGAATCGTAAGTACAGAAACTTATCCACTCAAAGACCGCAAACATCTCCGGAAAGTAAATTGGCTAAACACACGTAGGTACTATCATGATTGGCAAACTTTTGATCTAGGTTAGTGCATCGATTGCTTTCCTTCTGCTCGCACCTTTAACGAGTTTACTTTATCTACTGACCTGAATTCAGCAGGGGAGTGATAAATGCTAACTGGTGAAACAAACGTAAGTACCTATATTACGAGAGCATGGAATCGCATAATTATGTGAGGTCAGTGTGGGTAAGTCCGGTATATTTTATTTTTAACCCTCTTCGTCACAATGAACATAATCTTCGACCTAATTTTTGTATTTTTTTAAAACAGAAATTTCTTCTCTAAACAATGCGGCTGCCCTACGCAGAAATCAAGTATCTCGATTTTTATCAAAAAAAATTTTTTTACATCATTCGATTCTCGGTTTTAAAATACATTTTTCAGTATTTTAATTTTTTTTTAATAATGAATAGTTTTCTAGTTACAGAACTTTCAAAAATCCAAGTATCTTTTTTCAACGGGGTGTTCTACGCTAAAGTCAAGTATATACCCTAATTCTATCTTGAAATCAAGTATCTTGCGAAAGATACTTGAAATTCATATAGATTGCTAAGTTACTTGACTTCAGCGTAGTAATATTGACATAGATCGCTAAGTTACTTGACTTTAGCTTAGAAATTTTCATTTTATTGCGATACCAAAACCTTATATTTATATTTAAATATTTGAATTTCAGGTATAATTTTTCCTGTGGTATACCTTTTTAATTCAACTAATGAATCTGCCTGTTTTTTCATACGTTTGTCAGTCATAGGTCGTATACGAGAAGTTTTATTTAAGTGCTTATTATCTGAAGTGTTTCCTGGCTGTATAAATTATTTATAATGAAAAGACGCAAAGAACACTGGAATAATTTTATTCAA
>JALPQI010010323.1:0-48239 GCA_025490895.1 Thaumatotibia leucotreta | reverse complement strand
AATGATATCTTAACTTCAATCTTACCTTACGGTTCATTCTTACCCCACCTTGCCTTATTTAATAGCTCACGACTTTCCTCAGCCTCGATCATGATTCAGCTCACTGACTACTCAAAGACCAGCACATAAAAACCCCGCGTGATTGTATACCACACGCTATTTCTCGCAGGTCTACGTATAAAAAACCAAGGAGTAAAAAATTGGGAAAATCCTGTCGATCTTACCCAATTGACGGTTTTCGCTGAATTAACCTTATCCCAAAAAGACACACCGGCTCGGTCAAGGACACGCGCTAATTGCGGCGCGGCAAGCGTTTTATCAGTAGATACCTACATTACGCGTTCGGCATCAGCTATGCTATTCTCTTATTCGCACATTCGACGCTGCGTTCGTCAACGAGCTTGATGACGAGACAGCCTTCACTTCGACGTAGAGCGCAGCGCTGCGAAAAACGGTATTCACTAACATAGAACAGCTCGTCGTCGAACTGTAGGCGGTAACTCTCGACGCAGTGTAGTTCCACCTCACGCCGCATTCGTCGCCGAGCCCTAGTGTCGTTCAAAGTGCATTAGTGAATACCATTTTTAGGCTCGACGTTGCCGCAGCGCTGACACAGCCCTGTTAGCAAGGCGGTTTCCTTAGAGAATAGCACTGCAGTGCAGGTAAGATCGACAGGATTTTCCCATAATGTCCTACTCCTTGGTTTATTATATTATGTAGACCTGCGAGATACAGCAAGCGGTATACAAACACGCGGGGTTTTTATATGCTGGACTTCAATCAAAACCTAATCAATATTTTGGATTGTTTTAAGCCTTAGCTTAAACTTTAATACAGGGTGTTTCCGTGGTCGTCATCCCAACTGTGAAAGACGTGTTAAGATGGTCTTTCTGAACAATGTTTCCCAGGGGACCATAATGAACAGACGTACTTTTTTTACGACTAGTAAAGTTCCAGTTCATTATTATGTATACATTTCTCGATACTAATTCTTTCCCTATGTGTTTACATAATTATGAAACGAGACTGGAAATTATGAACACTTCCGCATCGGTCGGTATAAAATCAGTTAAATTTTTTGCGCGATATTAATATTTGTTCCATGGGAAATCTTGTTCAGAAAGACCATCTTAACACGTATTTCACAGTTGGGATGACGACCACGGAAACACCCTGTATATAAAAAAGAGCAATGTCGCTGAATGTTTCCACCAGTCTATTAACTAACTGTACTTTCGCATCGCAGTTCTACATTATGTGGCAAGATTATGAACTGGTTATGACTTATAAGTATGTCAGAACAGGTACTCACGTCAAAATACCAAAGGAACCGCTCGACGGGTGGGTTAGCTTTGACTTCGCACTCGAGATGCAGCGGATCCAGTTCCACCACTCTGCTCTCGTCACCTTCTATTGATACTTCTACGATTGGACTATCTGTAAAAGATATGCGTAAGATTAATCTTTGGTCACATAAATAAAACAGTAATGACTAATGTTTTTATCTTGTAAGCGGGGTTCATGGGGTTGGTGTGTTATCACGTATTTTGAAATTTACAAAATCCTAGTTACCGGCTCTGTCACACTAATTACACCTTTGTTTGATTAACAGAGACAAATGCTCAAAATTCGTGAATTTCGTAGTTCGTGATTTGATTACTACAGAATGCTTAACCAAGTTACCAATCGCTAACGCTTAGGTCGCTTAGAAGCGTATCGTAGTTTTCCCTCTCTGTCACTAGTGTCACCTCTATCATTTTAGTGCGACAAAGACAGTTAGCTGCCTTTTCTAATTTTTGATGTACTTATGGATTAAAATCTAGCGTGAAAAAGAAATACAAGTGCACCGGTTTTTTTTATATACTGAGTCGAAACAGCAATTAAAAGCGTGAAATAGTGGTATGAAACGAGACAACGAAAATAATTTTCACCCACCTGACTTCACAAGTGTTATTAAATAAGTTTAATAATGGTTTATTTGGTGTCGTACATTACAGAGCAATTAAATAAATAGGTACCGTAAGATGGGGCTATTTGAGATCCACGGGGCTATTTGGTACTAAGTAGAAAGCAGCATTTAAGCCCGATTTCTTTTTAGGATTGAATATTATGAAAATACGAAACCGAGCTATATGTGGCGCCGATGGTTTCGATAACTGCTAATGCTAATAAATAAAATAAACTTACAAGTAACATTGAGCTTGACCAGGTCGGCCTTGGCGCCTCGACTGGGCGCCATGGCTACATTAGTCGCCACGCACGCCAGCGTGGCGCCGTCGTCCGCCACCCCTGGCGACAGCTGCAGGAACGATATCGCCGTCCCAGTAGAGTTTGTTAGTACAAGTGATTTTTGCACCATAATCCCTCTTTTTCATAAAAGTCTCCTTTAGCGAGCCAATAAGTAATCTTTATGCCTTTTGGTGTTTTCAAAGAATCTATAAGACCGAAAGGGAGAAACAATCTTGCTCTTTTAAGAGACGTTTATGTTATTTAGTAGAAAAAGGCCGAAAATTCTAATTTTCTATAAAAGCGCCACACTTGCGCCTACATTTTCTACATTTAGCGCCTTTTTCTACAGGCAAGCTGATTGGCCAGAGTACAGGGTGCTTAGACAAGTTGCCAATCGCTAGCGCTTCATCGTTAAAGGCAAGTAAGTAGTTAAGCGAAAGGCAGCTAACTGTCTTTGTCGCACTAATATGAAAGAGTGACAGAGAGGGAAAACTACGATACGCTACTAAGCGCTAGCGATTGGCAACTTGGCTAAGCACCCAGGTTACTTACTTCGTTGGCTAAGCGACCCGTAGCCGTAGCCGTACCATGAGCTGCGTTATTAATGCGGATGCGGACTTTCTATCCGGCTCGTTTCAATACAAGAGTATGAGCAGGATGGATAGAAAGTAAGTCCGCATTAATGAGGCGGTAGTTCATGGTAAGGACTCTGAAGTAGATCCTCTGACTCGAGTTGGTGCAAAGGCACTTGGTTCTGTGCATTCATGGCGCTAAGGAGACAAGAGTATAGCTAATAAAATAAGCTTACAAGTAACATTGAGCTTGACCAGGTCGGCCTTGGCGCCTCGACTGGGCGCCATGGCTACATTAGTCGCCACGCACGCCAGCGTGGCGCCGTCGTCCGCCACCCCTGGCGACAGCTGCAGGAACGATATCGCCGTCCCAGTGGAGTTTGTTAAGGTCTGTGGACATGAATTTTAGATCATTTATTTAAAATGTATTGGAGGAATAAATGATGGTCGGCACATTCATCACAGTTGACACACTACTGCGCTAGCCAACTCGTTTTCTCTACGTAGCGATTATGAGCATTTACCTCTTAGTTAATGCGGCCATACACATAGTTCTTAGCAGAGGCCTATGTCCAGCAGTGGACTGAGTGAGGCTGTTGATGTGACATCACATAGAGTTGAAATTCAGTTTTGAAACTTTGGTGACTTGGAGTCTGAGTGAAAGCTTTTATATTCGACGTGGCGTCGATAAGGTTAAATGTATACTAGTGTCCAATACCTATATATGGACTTAACCAGTTAACCCCGGGCTCGTTGGCTAACTCTAGATCGTGTAAGTGGGGAGCTCAAAGTAGCTACAAAATGTATGGACTAAAGTACTAAAACGAAACACCGGTATAGATCAGTTTAGGGAATATTGGTACCAACTTCTTTAATTTATGGTACCTATTACAATGGTTTATATTTCACATCATGGCCGTGTGGTGACGGCAGTAAGAATACATTTGTCACCACCCCAACTCCTCCTGCGGGTGTCGCAAGAGTCGACTAAGGGATTGAAGTGTCACTTACCATTATTTGTAAAAGATTGATGATGGGCAGCAGCGTCATCATAGTTGACACATTACTGCGATCGCCAATCCGTTTGCCCAGCGTGGCGATTATGGGCATTTACCTCCTAATGTGTCTATACGCATAGTTGATTGGAGAGGCCCACGACCAGCAGTGGACTATCATAGGCTGATGATGATGATGATGATGACATTTCACATCGAAAGAAAAGCTCAATTGACAGTTACTACTGCCACCAATATTAAATAAATTCTTGTCTGATTAAAATCTTTATGCGAGTAACACTCAACATAAAAAATAAACTACTATCATTTGTCATACTTATGTGATTTATGTACTTAAGTGTACAGTGGGAGTGTTTTATTATGATCCATTACGAAACAAGAAACACTAAGTCATAGTAAGTAGCTACTTGACGTTTATTATCGGTGTGCTTAATGGATAATAATAAAAGTTTACAAAGTAACTTTGAAGTTAAAATAAAAACTTGATAAAAACCCACGAGCAAAAAATGGATCGATAAGCGCCATCTGTCCGGAAGTCGTAAAACTGAGGTTCGCAGGGGAGCCCGGGGAACTGCAGTAGGTATCCCAAAATTCCCTCCCCGCTTTCTAAGTAGTTCCATGATACTGATCATAGATGCCGCTTTGATCCATTATAATGTACAGGCATCAAGGGCTTATTTTTTATTTTGTCAAAAGCTTGTATTTAATACAAGCGGAAGCTCTTATCTAATTCAAGGTTTTAAAAAGAGGCTTCCATTTGTGTATTACAAGCTTTTCCGTTAAGAAACCGCGTAATTTTTTCTAGTATTTGCCCATAATTAAAATAATGATTTTACTTTTGGTGCAAACTCATGTGAAACTGATAAAATTTATTAGATTTAGGTGATTGAATAGGTACTAGGTTATTTAAGGGTTAGCGTATAGTTTATCCCAAAGGCTACGGTTTATCAGTGGATTGATGAGCCAGCTTCACTGTGCGCAAGTGGCTATAATTTTTTTTACTATACTTGTGTTACCTGATTACTATGCTGTGTGAGATGCTTATGGTCCAACCACCAGGCCAAGTCAGCAGGCGGGTTAGACCCATGGGCCGTGCATTGCACGATAGCTGGTCTTCCAGCTTGTAACGCGTCTTCTAACGTGCCTGATACGAAGTGGATTGACACGTTGTAGGCTGGCACTGGAAGAAAAAAGATTGGTAAATCATGTGACGAGACTTTTGGGATAGAGGGTTAGATGCAGATACATAACTTAATAATGTATGGGTCGATAGTAAAATAAAATAGTTCAGAGATAGAATGAAAACAAAATTAAACAAGCATTTTTGTGTTTCGAAGTTTGTATACCCATATAGTTTGTATGACTAAACTAACACAATGGAAACGATCGAGATTATCGATCTGATTAAGCCCTTAACTGTCTTTTTTTTGCAATCCACCCCTTGAGGTACTTAGTGTACCTAGAGCTTCTTTTGCTGGCTTCTGGGATAGCGCAATTCATCTATATTAAATAGTCCTTTACTGCAATATACCGGTATTTACTTTTGGTATAACCCTTAAGTTGGCAATGTTCGTCACAATGAACATAGTCTTTGACCCACTTTTTGTATTTTAAGAATTTTCTGCTCTTCTACACAATGGCGAGGAGGCTAGAACTCACGATTATTTTTAATTTGCCAATTTAAGGGCTGATAAAAAAATGAACATAATGTATACATATAAAATGAGTTTAAATACTGAAACTTACAGAACAACTTGACTCTCAGCGTCGCGACGACAGGGGGCGCCAGTTTGGTGTTCGTTGCGCGACAAGATAAGCCACCAGCGTTGTCCCGAGTGAGAGGCAGATACAGCTCGTTCTCCCTCATCAGGGGTATATCGCTGTCTTCGTCTGATGCGTCTATGAGCGTTTCACCAGAATACCAGCTGATGCGGGGAGGCGGGCTACCTGTAAAAAATGGACCATAGTTATAGGAATAGTCTACGAACAAATAAAAAATGGAAGCCGCACGCCATATTAAATTGCCTTTCAAAAACGGTCCTGAATTTTATTTGATAACTGTCACCCCCTCTTCAATGCACGGTAATGAATGTCAATATCAACCTATAAAAACTTAAACCGCCATTTAAAAATAGTTGTGATTGGTCCATCAAAGTTTTGATTGGCTATATTCTTTAAACATTTGTCAAAGATGTTGCGCCGAAATATGCGCGGTGTTAAGACAAGCGCTACGTCCTGCCCATCTTGGCACAATTGAACATTGCTTTTGGGGGCATTTTTGAGCTGGCGTTAGACGTCTAGTTCTGCGACCTGCTAAAAATGCCTGCAAAACAATTGTTCAATTGAGCCAAGATGGGCAGGACATAGCGCTTTTCTTAACACCTCGTATATTTCGGCGCAACATCTTTCACAAATGTTTATAGAATTTAGCCAATCAAAACTTTGATGGAGCAATCACACTATCTTTAAATCGCGGTTTAAGTTTTTATGGGTTGACATTGAAATGAATTTCCGTGATGCATTGAAGAGGGGGTGGCACTTGTCAACTAAAATTCAGGATCGTTTTTGAAAGGCAATTTAGTATTGCGTGCGGCTTCCATTAGGGCTTGCAATATCGGACCATTTCCAGTTCCGGAACTGATTTCCGATATTACACTTCAATTCCGGAATTCCGATACTAATTCCGGAATTAACGAAAATTTTGTAAATCTAGGTCATATTTAAATAAAACGTAAAATTGCTATGTGATTTGTATACAAGATACCCATGAGGAAAGGGAAACAATTTAACATCATATTCCTGAGGCTAAAAGAAGCAAATTTTTTAGTGTGTTTCGAATGCTGCACTACATAAAAAATAATTGTATTAATGAAACTATCGCAAAAATGCATTTTAAAGTTTTAGGTAATTATTGTACATTGTAGAATCAGATTTAGGGGGAGTCAAGTTTAACGGACAGAAAATTCAATTTGTAAGATTTGCGGATGACATTGCAACTTCAGTTATTAGTGGCAAAAATGTTCAAACGATTCGGGCTCAAAATAAATTGTAAGAAAACCAAAGCACTCACTATTTCAAAACGCCCATCCAAACATAACCCAATTATACTAGATAATACAGCAATAGCTTCAGAATCCGGAAAAAACGCCGAGATCAGAGATCTTATATCCGAGCCCGATATAATTGGCCAAACCAAAGCCCATCGTCTCCGCTGGCTGGGTCACGTCATAAGGATGGAGGAAGATCGGGGTGCTAAACGCGCATACTTGGGTCGTCCACTAGGGCGAAGACCTGTCGGGCGTCCCAGGTACCGGTGGAGCGACGTCGTTGAGTTGGGCTTGCGCGAGCTGACGGAAACAGATTGGAGGGAAGCAGCGCAA
Source organism: Thaumatotibia leucotreta (assembly GCA_025490895.1). Classification (NCBI taxonomy): domain Eukaryota; kingdom Metazoa; phylum Arthropoda; class Insecta; order Lepidoptera; family Tortricidae; genus Thaumatotibia; species Thaumatotibia leucotreta. The sequence goes on along the minus strand of JALPQI010010323.1, from coordinate 41,042 downwards.
GATCGGGACCGGTGGCGACAACTCGTGTCGGAGGCCAGGACTCGCTTTGGGTCGGTGCGCCAGTGAGTAAATAAGTAAGTAAGTAATACAGCAATAGAGCAAGTAACCCAATTTAAATATTTGGGTAGTGTTATTTTACCAATGACTCCAGATGCACAGCGGATATCACGCAGAGAATTGCTATGTCCAAAAAAGCTTTTAATAACAAAAAGCACCTGCTGAGGGCACATATCTCTAAGAAAGTGAAAAAACGTTTAATTAAAGTATATTTGGAGGATTGCGTTATATGCGTGTGAGACGTGGACACTGACACAACGAGACAGAGAAAGGCTGGAAGCATTTGAAATGTGGTGTTGGCGGAGGATGGAAAGAAAGACGAATGAGGAAGTACTTCAAATGGTAGGAGAAAAGCGATGCCTACTGGAAACAGTAAAAAATAGGAGAGGCACGATGATGGGCCACCTGATACGACACGACAGCTTCTTTCTGAATATCCTAGAGGGGAAGATCGAGGGCAAGAGAAGTAGAGGAAGGCCAAGAATTACATACCTCAGCCAATTAAAGGAAAAAGTAGCTGTCGAGTCGTACTCAGATGTCAAAGGGCTTGCATAGAATAGAGAGGAATGGCGATCACTCCACCGACAAGAGCGTAGCTCTTAAGTAATGATGATGATGATTGTACATTGTGCATCAAGGGAGGTAAGCACGGAATTACTAACGAGAGTGTTAGAAGAAGAAGAGAGTTGTTGAAGGCAACACAGCGATAAAATCGTTACCTGAAATGCGTAACGGGCTAAAACGGGTTTAAAATAAAAGACATTTTCTCTTAAAATAGACGTCATCCGGTAAACTTTATACTACATTTTAAACTTCAAATCTAGTCATTAATCCGCTGTTAATTATTTTTCTTTTTCCTCATGGGCACATTGTATTGTCCATTAATAAATTAAGGTTAAGTTCTTATACAAAATGCTTAGTACTGATAGGTATGGTAATTCAAATTAGAAACATTAGTCATTTTACATATTATGTTACAATCTTGGCAACAATCAGTTACGTACCTGTAAACTTTAATTACAGATACCAAAATTTTACTTTTTTGGAATGCTACTTGATATTAGACCAAGTAGAGACTTAAGTCAAAGTTTAAATTTCTTCGACATATGTAAATAGTAATGCGTATAATTATCGAAGGGCTAAAAGAAAAATAACGGTAAATAATTGCAACCCAATTGATAATTAAAATCTGGTACAGGATCGTTGCTTACTTTGGCCAGTTTTCGTGGTTTAGTAGTACCTAATATTTAGTAAACACAGTTTATTTTACAGAAAATAAATCATAACACAATTTGTGGTTAGAACTACTTATCGATATATATTGTGGTGGCTTTGTATCCTGTATTCTGTACCTGATTATCATAATCGTGTTGATATTTTATGTTTATCCATATAATAAAAACACTTTTATTTAATTCCGGAATTCCGATATTAGCTGTGTCAATTCCGGAACTGTAAAAACAGCAAAATCAGTCCGAAATTCCGATATTTCGAAATTCCGGAATTCCGGAATGCAAGCCCTAGCTTCCATGTTTTATTTGTTCGTAGGGTTATATATTGTCAAAGTTGTAGACCGAAAGAATGAATTATGAAAAAGAAAGAATTATGTTTATAATACATTACAATTGCCCGATAAAGCGTTGATGACTCTGGAAGCGGTACCAAAGGAGTATTTTCAATTCTAAGGGCACAAATTTTAATGGGGTTATTTTATCAAGACGGCAGTAATTTTTCTCAAAATACGATTTCCTGGGTCACTGAAAATATTTTGAAAAAAAGCCGCTAAAAAGACAAAGATTGCTACCTGAAAAATGTATGCTATAGTTTTTCATTATTCCAACCAAGATCTTGATATAAGGAATGCGGGGCCTGGCGAGTTATGGTGTTATTCACGTGTTTTTGCGGTACAAGCAATATCTTTTCATGCCGAGGCATATAAATGCTTCACAACAACAATGCGCAGAATATGATCAAAATATTCCTAATATTTCTGAACCTACTTAAATATTCAATGCACGTTATAATGCAGTGTGAGAATATAGTACAAGCTGCCGAGATATGAGGGCGTGGGGCAAACAGGACCAAATAAAAGAAAATTTACTTCCCGGCCTAGGCATACAATTTTGTACGAAATTCCCTTCTCTCCTTTGTGGAGGTCGGGATTTTTTGTAGCCTCGTTTTGAGAAACATAACGACAACATTTTTATCGCGTGTTTTAGATAATTAATTTAACAGGCAAAAACGAGAGTTACGTGCGGAAGGTAACATAAGAAGTCGATCATTAAAATGTAATCAAATCTGATAATTTGAGAGGTTTTTTGTTCCAATTAGTATCAGAGGCCGATAAATTATAATGCCTAGGTATACCTACATGTGGTACACGTTGCTTCCATCCATCACAAATACGCAAAAAATGTTTTTTTGCATAGGTATTCGTGATGGAAAAAATGGTAATACATTTTTATCAAATATTATTGATTAACGGAACCCATATGTTGTTCAGACATGTAAACTTGTGAAGGTACAGACAAGACGTTCTAAAAGTGTTTTTTTTTACAAAATTTATTCTGTGATTTATTCTTATCAAACCATGGTCTCATTACATACGCTTTGCTGTATATTATCACCCTCGTGTATTATCAATTTATCACCATCGGGCTCAGTGCTTGATAATAGACTAGCATTGTACCGAGGAGAAGTTTCATAAGTTGCGAAACTTGCATAGAGAATGTTCTCGGCAATTAAAATATTACAAGCAATCTAATCATGCCAAAACCATTGTATATACATGCCTTTTAAGGTATATTTTATGCCTTGTTTATTCATAAAACTTTTTTTATAAGTTCTCATGGAAACATTCTCAATGAGAACTTACTCTTAAATTCTCATGATAATTCTCGGAAAGGACCACGGGCATATTTGTATGGAGAGTGGACCAAAAACTAACAGAGGTGAAAGTGGTGTCATTGAATAGGTATTTACATTTATTTCATTTCATTCTATGGGCACTGTGTTCAATTCCATTGGAAAACGGAGATATTTGTATTTTAATCAGAGTAAATACTATGATGCCCGCAGAACGCCTTGCTCATATAAAATTATCCAATAGAATTCAACTTTGCACTTATAGAATGAAACGAAGTACCTAAGTAGACCTTTTTAATGACATATAAAATTGCTATAATAGACCTAGGCTCTCCGAAACGCGTCGACGTCTCACAAAAGTTTAAATTGAACCTCAATTTCGTTTACAGCCTACATTAAACTTTTTCACTAAACAAATAAACAAACTTCAGTTTTACTCGTTGTTTTCCAAGTTTCCCAAAGTTCGACCTACTTCAACCTGTCAATGTAAAGTTCAAAGTCATTCGGAGTTACTCAGTGCAAGTTGATTGATCGTATCGATACTCTAGCTTCAATGATTAAGCACATACTGGAGGCTATCTTCTGTAGCCGTACCATGAGTTAGCAAGTAACATTTACGCCAGTGTTTACTCAAGTCAAGTCAAATGATTTTTTATTATTATTATGGGAGCAAACAATTTATTTCATAAAATACACTGATGTGAGAACAAATTATCTAGACTAAAATTAAATAATAAAATTCTGTTGGGGTAGTCAAATGATTTTTTATTCAAATTGGAATGGCAACAAACTCTTTTGAATGGTCTCAGTTACACATAAAATTAAAACTACTTCCGGTTCTGACCCTACACCACTGACCCGAGAAGAAGCGATGAGAAACTTGGCGGGACTTGTTTTTTCAAATAATCATAGGTAGATACCTACCGTTAGGTTTTGTATTTGGGACTACGAGAATGATTCACGCACACGGTCAGTTGCTAACTGCTGGTTTATTGGTGCGCCCGATGCGCTATACATGCATACATATCGATAGGTACTTATCTACATCTATAGGATGCGTAAACAAGCTATACGCTACAACTATAGCTAGGTACAAATATCAATCCTAGCATTCCCTTACACTAAATTCAAAACAAATCGTCGATGTTAAAAGGCCTCCGTGGCCTTGTATTCACATGCGAAAAGTCTTCCGGACTTTGTTCAACACTAAAGGTCTCGATATCATCTGACGCTGACCCGTCCGCCACGCCGCACGCCGGCGATGGCGCCGGCACGGGCGACGCCGCTGGCATCGGTGACGTCGCCGGCAAGGGCGACCCGGCAAGCTCGTCAGTTACGGATGTGGCATGGCAGATGCCAGGGTCACTGCCTGTATAATTGACAGGTGGTGAGGAATCCATTTGATGCATATCTGATTGGGTATCCTGACGGTCTCGTGACTGCGAGAATTCGGGTGTTGGAGCCACCTGCTGGAGACTTGGCGGTAACAAAAGCGCCTGCAGAATATTGGGTTCATTTCCTTGGCCTTCCGTCGAAGAGTCGCGTAGGCCGGAACGGGGTCGGTCTGCCAGTGACTGTTCTTCCCTTATCTCCTCCCCTTTATATTTTTGTAGTTGGTCTACATGTTTCTTTAGTGTTTTATTATTATCTAATTTCACTATATATATGGTTTTACTTATTTGTTTAACTATTACTCCCACCACCCAGAATGATTTTAGATTTTTATACACCTTAACTAACACATTTTCACCGTTATAAAATTGTACATTCCTCTTGCCATCGTAATATTTAGTCTGCAAGTCCTGCCGGCGCGACACATTGTCAGAGATTGCTGAATCAGATAGTGGTGACGAGGACGAATGCGAGAGGTGTAACCAGTCTAAGCGACATCGTAACTTACGCCCAAATAAAACCTCTGCGGGAGACATGTTAGTTGATGTGTGTTTCGAATTTCTGTACATAAATAAGTATTCTTGTATTTTCACATTAATATTACGTAATTGCGTGCCCGAAGATATAATTTTGTTTAGCGCTAGTTTAATTTGCTTAACATATATCTCTGCTTGCCCATTGCTTGCTGGACTGTAAGTGGGAGTAGTGATGTGTTCTATGCCATTTATTTTACAGAAGTGCTCAAATTCCGTAGACACAAACGAAGTTCCGTTATCCGAGCAAACTGTGCGGAAAATGCCAAATCTAGACATCGTTTCGCAAAGTTTCTCGATTATTACCCGACTACTGTATGAAGTGGATACATCGAAACACTCCACCCATTTAGAGTGGGCATCTACCAATATTAGGAAGTATTTCCCATGCGTAGGGCCCAAAATGTCAATATGAACGCGGTGGAAGGCATCTGGCTGGAACGGCCATGGCGCTAGGGGCGCGCGGGGCGGCGCGGGTCGCACGCGCACGCACTCCGCGCAGCTGGCCGCGCGCCGTTCGATGTCCGTTGCCATGTTAGGCCACCAAAATCGTAAACGAGCCTCCGCCTTCATTTTATTCATACCTAAATGTCCCCGGTGTAACTCGTCTACGATTTTATTTTGCAGAGACCCAGGAATTACCAATCTAGAACCTCTAACTACACAACCTTCCTCTACGGATAATTCTAATCTACAAATGTAATAAGGTTGTAAATTACGATCCTTTATTTTAACAGGCCAACCGTTCATTACATAATTCGTCACCTGTGAGAGTATGCTATCAGTGCGCGTCGCTTCGCAAACATTATCTATTGAGATAGGTATATCGCCGTCCATTATGAAATGGAGGTATGAAGCTCGGTCAATTGTTTCATCTCGCTCGCTCGCTGTGGCGTCAAAGACATCGGTCTCGCTCACTGAACGGCTTAGAAGATCAGCTGTATTACGCGCACTGCTAACATATTCAATTTTATAATTGTATGCTGATAAAAACAAGGCATATCGCTGAAGGCGATTAGCCGACACTTCCGGAACTCCTTTATCAGGTCGAAAAATGCTGAGCAGAGGTTTATGATCGGTCCTGAGTATGAACGGCTCGTCACGACCGTACAAATAATGATGAAATTTACGTATTCCGAATATGATACTTGTAGCCTCTTTACTGATTTGACTATATTTCTTTTCAGCGCTAGTTAATGACCTTGACATAAACGAGATGGGTTGCTCGACCCCGCTCTCATTGATAAGGCTCAAAATTGCCCCCAACCCTGTAGGTGATGCGTCTACTGTTAGAATTAATGAAGCATTCGGATTAAAATGAGCCAGTGTCACGTCTGACGCGAGCTGTTGCTTTATGTTCAATATTGCCGCATCATGTTCGCTCGTCCAAGACCATTTCGCATTTTTTTGTAACAATTTATGTAAAGGATACAAAATTGATGAAGCATTTTTACAAAATGTCTATAATAATTCACTAGACCTAGAAAAGATTTTAATTCGGAAATATTTTCTGGAGTTTTTGCTTCAAGCATGGCTTTTACCTTGTCAGGCGATTTATGTAGGCCATGCTTGTCAATATTGTACCCCAAATACGAAATGGAGTCTTGGAAAAACGAGCATTTGTCTTTTTGTAACACTAATCCAGCTTCCTGCAGCCTTTGGAAAACTTCGTTTAATCGCTGCAGGTGTTCCGCCCTATTGCGACCCGTTATCAGGATATCATCCAAAAATATACATACATCGAGGCCAGCGAGAATAGTTTCTAAAGATCGTTGAAATATGGCAGGGGCACACGCTAACCCAAAAACGAGCCGCGAGTATGTGAACAAGCCCTTATGAGTGTTAATGCAAGTGTACTTTTGAGAATCCTCACTTAACCGTAGCTGATTATATGCGTTTGAGAGATCCAGCTTTGAAAATTGTTGCCCACCGTGCAATTTTGAAAATAACTCCTCTATGCGGGGTAACGGATATTTATCTACAAGTAGTTGCTTGTTAAGTGATACCGAAAAATCTGCACATATTCGTACCTTGCCACTTTGTTTTAACACTGGAACAATGGGGCTGGCATATTCCGAATAGGTAACCGGCTGCAAAATACCTAATTGAACAAGGCGGTTCAATTCCGTTTCTACTTTATCACGAATAGCAAAAGGCAGCGGTCTTGCCTTGAAATAAACCGGTTTGCTCCCCGGTTTTAGGCTAAGATGCACCACTACATCCTTACAACATCCCAAACCATCTGCGAACAAATGCGGATATCGGCCACTGAACATGCCTACTAAGTCGTCGTTCGGTATTTTATCGATGGAGTACGAGTATAAGTTATTTTTAGGAATTTGACACACCTGTAAATTAAATGTAGACATAAAGTTTCGACCTAATAATGGGGGACCCCCATTTTTTATGACGTAGACGTCTATATCACTTGTTTGATTTTTGTATCGAAATGGTAACCTAAGTACGCCCAAAGTTTCCAATACCGATTCATCGTAATTCCTCAAAACAGAGGGCGGTTTGGACCATGGTATACTTGCAAAATGTTTATAGTAGAATTTATCTGATACCGCTGTGATAGCCGAGCCTGTGTCTAATTCGAAATTAATGAGCATCTCGTTCACCAAAACATGTTCCCGCATAGGCTCACCTTTATAGGATCGAATATTAAAAACAAAATGCTTACCTTCCTCATTACCACTATCCAAACAGCATTCAACGAAATTAATTTTTTTGTTTGGAACTTTTTTACGACACACGCGCTTAAGATGTCCTTTAAATCCACACTTATCGCAAATTGAGTTAGCAAATCTGCAGTCTGATGCCAAATGTCCTCGATAACCGCAGATTGTGCACGAGGCGCCAGTGGAAACGGTGGGTCGCGCGCCTGCTGAGGCGGGCGCCCTGCTGGCCGCCATCTTGTGTACGCCAAGCTCGCTCTCGGCGGCGCTGGAGCCCGAGGCCCCGGCTGCGGCCGCACGTGCGCCTTTTCGGGCGCTTCGAACATTTTCCGCCGTTTGCAAAGCGCTGGAAAACGTGAGGCTAGACATCGCCTCAGTGAAGAGCTTGTCCCGTTCTGGTCCCTGAACCATGCCTAAAACAAATCGGTCGCGAAGGGTGTCGTCGAGCGTTGATGCGGAGAATCCACAATGTAGTGCCAAACCTCGTACTCTGGCCGCCCAATCTGAGAACGTCTCATTTGCGGACTGTACTGCGCTGTAGAAGCTATTACGCTCTGCAAATCCACATATTTTCGGTTTGAAATGGCCATCCAACAAAAGCACTACATCAACATATTTTAGGTTTCCCAATTCGTTTGGCAAAGCAAGATCTCGCAATAACTTATAAGTGCATTCGGCTAAGCTGCTAAGAAGTATGGCACGCCGTTTACAGCTTGCTGACTTGTCATCGGATGTTTCTCCTGCGATATCATTTGCGACGAACCACTGTTCCAACCGATCTTTATAGATTATCCAGTCGTGTGTTTCGTGGTTGAATGTGCTTAACACGCCCACCGAGATTTTAGCCATCGCCGCCACTGTTAGGTTTTGTATTTGGGACTACGAGAATGATACACGCACACGGTCAGTTGCTAACTGCTGGTTTATTGGTGCGCCCGATGCGCTATACATGCATACATATCGATAGGTACTTATCTACATCTATAGGATGCGTAAACAAGCTATACGCTACAACTATAGCTAGGTACAAATATCAATCCTAACACTACCTTACAACTAACGCATTAAAATAACTAAAACGTAAAATAGATTTTAAATAATAATAACAAGAGATGTAAAGTCTTTAAAAGTCATAACATTTTATGTATAATAATTTGTAGAGAAGTAAAGGTCTCTGTCAGGGTAGGTATATACCTAATGTACGATACGTAAAGTAGTATATCTCACACAGATGTGTTGGAGTGAACGTAATGGACTTTACGTATCGCGTTAACACGTTCGCCTCCGGTACTGTTTCACTAAGTGCTTATACTATGCCGATCGAAATTATCTGATAGAAATCCTATGCCAGTGACACGCATGTGTGGCCGAAAAGATTGTACTCCTATGCCGGTGACACAGCACTGTGTCAAAAACGTTCGTATTTCGATGCCACTGGCATAGGAGTGAGAACTTGATTAATGCTAGTGGCATAAGAATAAGATTACTTTGATCACGTATGTGTGTCACTGGCATAGGAGTACAGTTTTTTCGGTCACATATGCGTGTCACCGGCGTCGAACGTGTTAATGCTAACGTTAACAATACATCATCCGTCGATTCACTGTCTACTACTGGACAAGTAGACATAGGCCTCTCCTATAACCTATACGTACTCGTATTGGACGCATTTGGAGCGGCAAGCGGGTTGGCAACCGCAGTAGTGTGTCCAATATCGCACCATCATCAATCCTTAGTAATTATGTAAACGGTCATTGACACTTCAATCCCTTTGTCGATGCTTACGACACCCATAGGAAGAGTTGAGGTCAGTGGCGTGCACACCATATAGGCAAATAAGCACTGCCTACCTTAGCAGAACAGCATCTTACAGAACAGCAGTTATTTATGTAAGTTTCAATACTTGTACAGCGTTTAAATACGTCGCTTGATTTTGGAAATAAATTAAGGCCTAAAAAAATAAAAAAAGATAGTATTAGCATTTACCTATACTTTTTCCTCTTCGTTATAATAATCCGTCATGTTTTCGGAAAGAAATCTACATATCAATTTAATATTAACGGAGCTCGCGGTGAGCTCCTGTGTCCCGAGCAAGGCGAAGAAGGGTGAAGACACATTTATCAGCATGCGTACGCATTTTGTCTAATAAAATTGGCCGTTTAGTATGAAACGTGTAAGCATGCGTACGCGTGCGGAAAGCTGGACGGGGTCCCATACTAAACTGATATTTTGTATAGATAAAATGCGTACGCATGCTGATAAATGTGTCTTCACCCGAAGCTGCCCAAAGCGCCACCTGGGGTAAGTTAAGATGGTGACAAAATGTATTCTTACTGCCGTCACCACGCAGGCAAGCGTAGTAAACGTTACTTGTCAACTCATAGTAAGCACAGTGATCGTTATCGCGTGTTCGGAGTCCATTGTTCTTACTATATGATCCATAATTCACGTTCACACCTTAGATACAAATAAAAGATATGTGAATCGTAACGGATTGTTCAAATAGTTGGAAGTCGTAAGAGGTGGCAGTGACAAAGTATGGAGTCAGTTTATCAAATATCTATACATAAATATGTAATCTTGGTAAGTAAGTAGTACCATTGTACCATTTGTCAGCCTCCGTAGCCTAGTTTGTAGTGACCCTGCCTACGAAGCTGGAGGTTCCGGGTTCGAATCCCGGCGAGGGCATTATTTTTGTATTTATTTATCACAAATATTTGTTCCTTGGTCATGGCTGTATATGTATTTAAGTATCTATTATATATAGGGTGGCCCATTCAAATCGGTCAGTATGGGAAAGACTGAAACTATAAGACAATAAGACATACGAAGATTTGGTCTTAGGAACCATGTCACCGAATTTGATAAAAAGAAAAACTGCATTCATACATTTGAAAAATAAACTGTACCCAGCCAGGGAATCGAACCCGGTTGTTTTGAAAAAATAAACATACACTATGTCTATTCAGATATCGTTTGTGTAGGTCTTAAGCAGTAAATGTCTCTAAGAAACATGATGTCTAAAATGAATGGAATTCATTGTTTTCAAAATTTTTTTCAAATTTTTTTTTTCTCTCATATCTATCAACGCAGTTTTCCTTATTATCAAAATCAATGACATGGTTCCTAAGAACAAATCTTCGTATGTCTTATAGTTTCAGACTTTCCCATACTGACCGATTTGAATGGGCCACCCGGTATATCGTCGCCTGGTACCCACATCACAAGCCTTAATTGAGCTTACCGTGGGCTTAGGTCGATTTGTGTAAAGATGTCAATATATATATATATAAGTAACTAATATAACTTTATACTGCACTTTATACTTTTATATGTAAAATATATATGTATAGGTCTCAAGCATTATAACAGTTTACAAATATTTATATTAACTGTTCAAGTAATTTTATTTCCATCCGGTCTGATTAGTTATAAATTATAAAACTTATAAAGGTACCCAAAGGGTAAAACCCCATAGAGTCCCATTACTAAAGCTCTGCTATCTGTCTATCCATCTGTCGCCAGGCTGTATATCACAAACCATGATAATTATACGGTGGACATTTTCACAGATACTGTATTTCTGTTGCCGCTATAACAAAAAATACTAACAAATAGAAGTAATTAATTAATTAATTTTGTAAACTATGTCATCATCATCATCATCATCAGCCTATGATAGTCCACTGCTGGACGTAGGCCTCTCCCATTAACTATGCGTATAGATAGACGCATTAGGAGGTAAATGCCCATAATCGCCACGCTGGGCAAACGGATTGGCGATCGCAGTAATGTGTCCACTATGATGACGCTGCTGCCCATCATCAATCTTTTGTCAAATAATGGTCAGTGACACTTCAATCCCTTAGTCGACTCTTACGACACCCGCATGAGGAGTTGGGGTGGTGACAAATGTATTCTTACTGCCGTCACCACACGGCCAAAACTTATGTAATGATAATGTAAAATGGAATTTTTAAAATTATATTTCCCTATACCATTCTGAATATTTTCCAGACATTTCAATTACAAAATAAATAATTAATGTAATATCCGTAGGTCATATTAAGGATAGTTTATATTGATTTAAACTTTCACGATTATCACTCATATTTTACAGACAAACGGGTCTTAATCGCGTAAACTTACGTTTAATTATATCCTAACGTTTCAGGCATGACGTTACACCCGTGGTCGCAGGCAGACAGTCGGGTCGCAGTGTATAATATACCAAATCTGTGACTCCTATCTTATGATGCTATGAAAACAAGTAGAATAAAATAGTTATTATTTAGTATGTCACATTTTCTACACCTACTGGCATAACGTAAAATGCAATTATTTCCGCTACCTAAAGGAGTCTGGAAGAGATCGCTTCTTAGCGATAAGACCGCCTGTTGTCTACCTCTAGTTAAGTCGCTACTTTTTCTGTAATTGTTTTCATTTATTGAGGTGTGCAATAAGGCGTATTTGTATTATATTGTATTTTAAAGTGGGTCTCATACAAAAAACGGGATATTTTATGATACATTGTTAATGGCTCGGAACCCCTATTGCGCGAGTCCGACTCGCACTTGGCCGGTTTTTAATTCCTTGGATCTTTGTTCCCCTAGTGTCACAATTGTCTCATAACCCTAAAAGCCTACATTTATGTTCTCACAGCCGCTTATCCTTCCTTCCGTAGACCTTTCTAAGACTGCGACATTTCGTCAGAATGTGTACGTAAACATTTTATCACTGTACGTCGCATAAAACATTAAATACTCTTTTATAGATGTTAGGGATGTAAAAACGAGCGCTTATCGCTTTATGGGATCTTTTTCAGTTACCCATTGAGCCGATGAAAGCCAAATGAAGAGCTACATGATACAGTGTCGGAAAGCGAAATAAAAAGGATGTATGAGGCAAAATTTGCTGGTTTTAGGTACCTATACTAGCCATACCAATTGAACCTATAAACTTGGAAAGAAGTAAGTTCAGGTACCTTTAATTATATAACTTTTCACAGTATGTAACTTTGTAGCTTTATGCCTAACTTTTATTTCTATATTGTGATCTCAGTGTTAGGTTTTAATTAAGACCGAGTCATCGTTAGTAGGTACTACGAGAATAAAAAGTGTTCATATTTGACTCACGGATTATAACTCTGTCGTTGGTCGGATATGAAAAAAATGAATATTAAACATTATTATAATAATAGGATTCTTTGAATAACGGAACTCTACTCTGAATGACTTGACATGCTCTTTCTGTTTTTTTCTCGTTGTACCTAGTAACGATAACTCTTTTATGAACAAACCTGTCAAATAACCAAAACTCATCTAGCATAAATCACAGCCGATGCTATCCAGCTCTCATTTGTCCACAGCATTCAGCCACACTCATCATTCATGTACTTATCTAATCTCCGCCGGATTAGATTTGAAGTGCCCATAAAAGTCACGAGTGGAATAAATTGAATATTAGTCCGTATGGCTCGACCCACCGCGAATTCGGCATATCTACGTGATGGAATGTAATGATAGGTAATCATGGAAATATGCTTATGTATGAGAATCGGGGCTTCCAAAAATGTGGTAGGTAGTCAAGGAAATATAGAATAGAAAATGACGTATACCGGATATATTTTTTAATAACATTTATTATCAAAACTACAATTATTATGTACCTACATAGGTAGATTAAATCTAACTAATCTACTTAAACTAACCTATATCTAAGAATGGCCCTTGTGGCATTGTAAAATAAATAAAAATAAATAAAATACTCTTTATTGTTCACCAGAAAATAAAGAAATAAACCTACAGACAAAAGAAAAAACTAAAACAGTGGTAGACAACAGGCGGTCTTATCGCTAATAAGCGATCTCTTCCAGACAACCTTTGGGATTGTACCGAGGATGCTGGCGGCATTTCCTCGCTGTATCGCAATACTGATGCGTTGTGCGAGGAAGTCGCCAGCTCTTCGGTCTTTAGTTACGTTATATATTACATATTACAGAACGGCGGCCATTTTTTTTTAATGTGGAGCGGTTATCTCTTAAAATAATTATTATGGACGGTCAATGTTACCCTGAGCAAATTTCACTCTGGAAACAACCAAGAAATCGCGAAAAAATCTCCTAATTTTGAATTCATTGAGTCTTTATTTATAGTTAAGTATCAATTGACTCATAATTAGGAGACTTTTTCCTCAGCGTGACCGTCCAGCGTGCTCCATGACCCAGAGGCCAGATGTCATCATCACTACATAGTATAAAATAAAGTCACTTTTTCTGTCCCATGTCCCTTTGTACGCTTAAATCTTTCAAACTACGCAACGGATTTTGATGAGATTTTTTTTAATAGGTAGAGTAATTCAAGAGGAAGGTTTATAAATGTAGGTATAGTACCCGTGCGAAGTCGTTGCTGGTCACTAGTTCTGTAAAATATTTTAAAAGAAAACTAATTCCAACAAAATCGGCTCAGCCGTTTTTGAATAACTACAGAACCCTGAGCACAACCCGACATGCTCTAGGCCGGTTTTTTTCACCATTGTTGAACTATTACATTAGAATGGACTTTTTCATTCCTAATGATTTTATTGATATAATCTAGCATTCATTTGGGTTAGATTTATACTGTTTAAAGGCGGTAATTCGTTTTTTTCCGTGTTGTTATTTTTTGTTTCATTCAGCAGTAGTTTGATGCGTGACTTGTACCTATTCCTCCCATAGCTCAGGATTCTATTTTTTAAGAACCAATCTTGAAAGCTTCCTCTTGCTTGGATTCTAAAGCACGTGAGGTAATATTTGCGCCCTTTTAAAAAATGTGTTATGAACGTTTACTGATATTGTTTTATATCACGGCGGCGGTATACAAGCATACGGCCTGTCAGATGGTAAGCAGCTACCAAAGCCTATGGGTCCTGTAACTTTACAGGATCCACATGCGCGTTGTCAGCCCTTTAGAAACCTACCAATTCCTTTTGTTCCTTGGGAAAACTTTATGGAGACTAAACAGTTTCTATAAATATTCGTAACTTTGACATAAAAGTTCGTCGATAACAATAAGTTTATTCTACAAGTAACCTATGGATTTACGGTTACTTTATACTAGTATAAGTATAAACTAGTGGCAAAACTACCGTCTAACTGTGAAATTGCAAATTAATTGTGGCTACCAAGTAGAACTTGTTTGAACAGTCTCCTAACTAAACTATTAAGTGAAGTGAATATTACGACTTTATCACGGCCATAACGTTAGCGTGTGTATAATGCATTTCTACCAAAATGCAAATTTCTAATACACTGAGACTGAGTTAGGCTGGGAACAGACAGACGGACAGACGGACAAGGGTTCCTAGTTTACTACGGAACCATAAAAAGGGATCAATCCCTTACAAGGCTAGGCGCCTTTGACCATTCTCTAAGGGCAAGCAATATATGCCTGCACCTCCTATTAGAATACTTTACAGTTTTCTAGAATAGCTAGAGAGAGCTGGTGCTGCCATCTATTGAACGTATTGCGAAAACGCAAATCAAATTATTTATTAACTCAAAGGCGCCTAGCCTTGTAAGGGATTGCATATACCCGAGAAATTTGGCCGGTGGTTGCTAAGGGGCGTTTTCACAAATTGTTGTTAGGTCGAAAATCGCATGTCCCATGACTTTTTAAGTCATTTTCTTAAATACTACCAAGACTTATGATAAATTGTTAATGTATGATTTATAAACTTTTTACTGAACCTAAAATAGTGCAGATAATAGTGTATAATTCTAAATTAAACCCAAATAAATAAAAAGAATAGTCTAATTTTGACGTGTCCCATACCAGTCTTGCCAAGTTTGAAGTAAGAAAAATAATACTTTTTCAAAACTAATTCAAAATAAGGGGCATTCTACTGGTCAGAAATAAACTTAACTTTAATTCTAACCCTTAAAACATAGTAGTAAAGTTCAAATTTAATTAAAAAGAATGGGTTTTGTCTTGTCCGGCGAAACAGCGTATAGCGGAATTCCTATACTACGTCACCGCATTTTTAATAGCTTGGCAACCTTAAACCAAAGCAATATGAAGAAATTTTGAATTATAGCAACATTTTTAGCCTAAGACAACCGCCGTTGAGTTTTAAAATACGGCAGTCCGCGTGAAACATGCATAAAATACGGTCGCGTGTCGCTGAGTCAAAAACTGAAGTTCCACCTACACAACTGATTTTGATAAGGTAAGTGAATCTTCTACTTAAAACTGTTTAGTGAGTTGCATTTGTTGATTAATCGTTGTTCCAAATAAAGAGCGAAATCCACTGAAAATGTGATACTTTATTTGCAATTACATTTTAATGTTGTGCTGTCGTGAATACATTACCTCCATTACACCACTATAGCGTGAATTGAACAAAAAAGTAGCGTAATGGAATTCTAAGGCTTATTTCATAACGAGGATGGGTAGAATTGAAGTGGAAATAGATAGTAAAATTTAGTACATAAAAAAAAAAACTAGTGCGAATTGTTTTTTTATTTTATTCAGAAATTTATCTTAATTCTCATCTCTCATGATAATGTACCTCACCGTGTTAATAGAAATAAGGTGCAATAATCCTTGCAATGTGAACATTGCCTTACAATCCTAAACGCCACTTTGTGTTCTAGTTAACGCCACTGGCCTAAAATGTCCTATTAGGACTGTGATTTATTTCCTTAGATATTGTAAAACTTTCAAAGGATATTAGGATGTTAACTTATTTAAAGATATTCTACTTAATAACTGTTGAAGTTTGTTAAATATTTGTTTATAAATATTAGAAGATTGTGAAGCTGTGGACAAAAATTAGAGTCAAAAGTACTGAAAAGTAGTGTTAAGGAAAGATTTTTGATAAAACTGTATTGTTCTGTGATCATTTTTAAGTATTTTGTTTTTTTTTCAAAGCTTGTTCTATTTATTACCGATTAATGAAATGTACAACACTTTTAAATCTTCCGTTTTTATTTAAATGCATTGCAAAATCAGTGACGTAATGGAACCTCTGCCCATCCAACAGGAGATATTTTTCAGTATATTTACTGAACTTATACAGATATCTTAATATATTTAGTAGTTTTGTGTTGTTCAAACAATAGACTATCAAATAAGCTTCACTTTAAAATAATTTAAAATATTTTCAAAAGTGGAACTCCACATACGTCACCAACAAGCATTTGTAGACGGTCTAAGACCGCGTGACCGAGGGGTGCAGGCATCAGCCGCGAAAGCTAAGCACGTTGGTTCGGTCGGACGTTAGGTGATCTTGGTCGTTTTTCTTTGGTATATGACATCTAATATTTATAATTTAAAAATAAACATTCAATTTATATTTTCGAACTGTAACCAATACGTATGTACGATAAAGTCGATTTTTTTCGCGATTTCGAAGTTGGTCTCGTCCTAAAAGTTATTCAGTATGACTTAAAGACATTTATAATTGAGTGAAAAGTGAAAAGAGAAACTGCGTTGTTTGTGTTACAAATAGCAAGGTTGAATCCGCCATTTCGCTATAAATCTTATTGAATAAAGGCTTGGTAAGCTCGTAAAAATCGCAATCGCTTTTGTCTAGATTCACTGACCTACATGTGAAACGAAATTCATTTAGCCGATTGTTCACAGACCTCGATTTAAGAAACGATATGGTGGTTATTTATTATGTTATAGTTGCTACGGCAACTTGCTCGCATGGTACGCCATGTGTTCGCAAGTACCTAATGTTTTAATAGTACATTGTGCATCAAGGGATACCTCCCTCATATACTATTAGTACGGAATTACTAACGAGAGTTAGAAGCCCGTCGCCGTTAGGCGGTGGGCTTTTATGACTCTAGTTAGTATTCCGCTTACCGACCGTGATGCATACAATGTTTTTCATAACACTTGCCGACAAATAAATAAATTTTAAGACATTATTAAATGACGTACTGACTTTTCTATTACTCCTTAGGGAATTTCACTTTTCTATTACTCCCGCTACGCACGCAAACAATGGCGCACTTATACAGCAAGTGTGATGAAAAAGGTTAGGTATAGGTACGTAATAATCCCCACATTAAAAATTTAAAAAACCGACTTCAATCGAGTTCTCCAAGATCCCCGATTTGTTTCCATCAATGGTTTCCTCAAATCCTACTTTCTGAATGCAAATTCTTGTAAATGAATGAAAATTACCAAAAGCGCCATACCTACCTATAACATTTGAAGAGATCCCTCGATTTCACCAAGATCCCATTATCAGACCGCAACTTGGTGCCAAAGCGACCATATCGGGGTTATAAACGATCGATAACAAAAAAAAGAAAAAAAAATGGGTTCACGATTCTCGCAGATATACAACAAAAAAATCAGTGGAATTGAGAACCTCCTCCTTTTTTAAAGTCGGTTAAAAAACAGTCTCACGCTCGCACTGATATATTAGAGCGAGTGTGATGAATTACCGTCTTGCTTAAATGGTTGTGAACATCATGAAAATTCTACGTAACTATCTCTCTCACCCTAATTGAGACGTCATTGGAGTGAAAGAGACGGCTCCATCTCGGGGTCTCTCCCCTAAATAAAGATGTAATTCTAGTTGAAGTAGACGTATCTTCTAATATGCCTATAGGTGAGGTCAAATGAAAAGTTAATTATGAAATAAAACTATGAAAACGGATAAACTCGCGTATATTAACTAATTTTAACTTCATTCCGACGTTTCGAACACTTTACAGGGTTCGTGGTCTGCGGATGAACAGGGTTCGTGGTCTGCGGATGATGTCATCGTTTTATTTCATGAGTAATCCTCGCGGTAACCGAAGAAAAGTTAATTTTTAAGAAATATGTCTTGGTTTATATTTTGTATTATTTTTATCACTAATAAAAGAATGAGTTTTTAATAAGGCAACGCATATTGTTCACACAATAAAAAAACCCAAGCAATTAAAATATTTAACATCAAAAGACCGCCAGTCATTTAAGGCGCTCTTTAATTGGAAGTTGCTACAGATGCCATTAACTTGAACAACCGACACTCGACAGGACACGTCAGAGTTTAATGAACAGTGACAACTATCCCTTAAGCGCAGTCACATTCTTGAACCAGTTCTGGCAAGCGCCCTACGGATTACAGCCCACTAGATACTAGATACAATTTATGAACATAGATTAAATCTAACTAATCTACTTAACCTAACCTATATCTTAAGATTGGCCCTTGTGGCATCGTACCGAGGATGCTGGCGGCATTTCCTCGCTGTATCGCAATACTGATGCGTTGTGCCAGGAAGTCACCAGCTTTTCGGTCTTTAGTTACGTCAACCAGACGTTTCGCCATTTCAGCAAACCTAAAATTTCTACGCCAAACGGTACAAAATCGTACTCTTTGCCGAGGCCCTTATATTTATTACGATTTCATGGTATAATCTTGATATTCTCAGTCACATTCTTGAACCAGTACTGGCAAGAGCCCTACATATTACTGTCCACTAGATACCACAATCAAGACTTGAGTCACTAATAACCCCCAAAAAAGGAAGGCCCCAGACATTGTAAACTTTAGTCTTGTTATTACTACATAGTTTAAAATAAAGTCACTTTTCCTGTCCCTATGTCCCTTTGTACGCTTAAATCTTTAAAACTACGCAACGGATTTTGATGAGATTTTTTTAATAGGTATAGTAATTCAAGAGGAAGGTTTTTATGTAGATATAGTACCCGTGCGCAGTCGGGGCGGGTCGCTAGTTGATAATAAAATATTTAGATTTTTTTTTGATAACCTTCACGGCGTTCGGGAGGCCCAATCTGGCGATCTCCCAGCGACCAGCCATGACGCCCAGCTAACTCCGCAAGGTGGCTGAAGGCTCAAGTGGAAAAAAACTAACAACTTTGCAGACACTGTCTGCACAGCGTGCCCATGAGGAAAGGGTAAATGTTTAACAGCGGATTTCTGATCTTTGAAGTTAAAAATGTCTTAAGAAGTTTACCGGAGTTCGTATATTTTAAGAGAGAATGTCAGTTTTTTAAACCGTTTTTGACCGTGGGCACATTGCATAACTAGGTATAAGTTATACTGACCAACTTTTAGTATGGGACTAGCGCGGAAATAGCGAAAAAAAATCACTCTCTCCTACAAAATGTCGACATCACGTAACCAATATAATTATTGTATTTATGTTAAGTCATATAAAAAATATCGTATTTTTATTTTTAAAGGAATAAGACTCTTAAAATAAAGATGTTCTTTTAGTTTCATTCGAAAATATGAAGTCGGAAAAAGTTTTAACAATTTATTTAGTAAAATTGGGTCCTTAATCGACTGCTATTATAATAAGTCGAATATTATATTGTATTCTAAATAGGTAAAAAATCCATGAGCATATAATTATACTGGCTAAGTAAGTATGTCATGTTAGAAAGGCCTTTCCTAACTAAGGAGTTCATGGTAAACTTTATTGCCTTTATATAAGCAAATTATTTGGAACCTTAATAATGTGCGATCTAGTGGTAGTTAATCTGTCAACATCTGCGACCACACACGTTTAGACCATCATGAACTTTAGTGTCATACAGATAAGGCATACATTTAGCAATTTTACCAGCAACATACGGATTTAAACGAGTATTCCCTAGAATCTCTTAATGAACCTAAAAAACTATACGTAAACTTTGTTGGTGCAAAAAGTAGTACTACTCGTACATTGCATCTGCTGGCGCGAGTAATGAAGGCATTCATTTCTGGGGAACTTCCAAATGCCTGCAGAGTTGATCACTCGAGGAAATAGGTTTTTTATGATGGCACCTACGAAAAAATAAAACTTGAAAGCCGCACGCTATTCTAAATTGCCTTTCAAAAACGCGGTGTTAAGAAAAGCTCTATGTCCTACCCACCTTGGCACAATAATTGTTCAATAGTGTCAATTATTGTTCATTGTGTACCGCGCACATTTCGGTGCAACATCTTTGATAATTGTTTATAGAATTTAGCCAATCAAACTTTGATGGACCAATCATAACTATAAACAGCGGTTTAAGTTTTTATAGGTTGATATTGAAATAATTATGGACGTCTAACAATAATTGTTTTGGTGGCATTTTTGAGCTGAGATGTCCATGTTAAATATAATAATATGGTCACAGGATGGCATCTACGTGCATACGGTATAAGAGATGGGTTAATACATTTGATGTTAAAAAATCTCTACTTACAACTAATCTTATAAATGCGAAAGAATAGAACATGATTGGATAGTACATGACTGAAGCGACCGTATCTCGGCACAAGCTATCCGTCCGTCTTTTATTGACATACATATTAGTAAAAGACAGTTTGGTTAGGTTTGACGTAAATTGCATCCATTGTCCGCCCTTTAATCATGAGCTAAGCCTACTGTAGCTGTACGGTCGGCTCTAATAATATGTATACGTATTTGATCCTTATGCTTTTGACATACGTTCCGAAATGTGTACATATTATTAGACTATTATTAGACGTGACTGTACCATGAGCTGCCGCCGCGTGCTCGCTGGCACTAATACGTACGAGTGGGATGGATAGAAAGTAAGTCCTTGCCCTTAACTTGGCAGAATAAAAAAAAAATCGAGCGTTATAGCCTCCTTGCCGCTGAGTGGAATGAAAAATTCTGTCTTTAAAAAAAATACAAAAAGTATCTTATAAGATACACTGAGAAGTAGGCGCAGCTCATGGTAAGCTTATACCTACTGGTCCCACCGCGATCGAGTAAGTGAGAAGCTATCGGCTATACTGGCTATAGAAACGAACAAAATACAAGCAAACGCTCTCGTGTCAAACAATAGAGACATGGTCGCTCAGTGGTGAATTAATTAGGACGAGAACATACATTCACGAGTATCAAAATCTATTTATTTATTTGAAATTGCAAGACGAACACTCTCGACGACAATTCTTCTAATTCTAAAAAAAAACACAATGTATTAGGTACGCTTAGGGCTAGGACGGACAAAAAGTTCGTTACTAGAAAAACTAGCTTCTAATAGGAGCACTGAAACGATTTTCTCATCAAGTTCCGAGTTTCTAAGAACTCTTCATATTCGACGTCTAGTTTCGAAGTCGTGAACTACTTGTATCATTAATATGCTCCAAAGTTCCGTATAGTCAGGGAACAGACGGAACAGTGTACACAATGTCCTAAGAAAAGGCAGAAGTTTGATTAGAACTGTAGTTAGTGGAAAGTTTTAGTACTAAAACCACGCTTCCCAAAGGTAATACCATTTATTTAATTAGTTAGACACAAGACCAAAATAGAAAATAACTCGTCGTATGCTTGCTATACGGCCACCATTCAAAATCGAATTTTATAGAGGATGTGGTCGTATTCCAGGAAAATATGGCCACTTTTACCATACAATTATTTTTTGAGATGTGGCTGTATTGCAGGCACACGATGATTTATTATTTCTTGAAACCTTTCAAACGTTTTAAGGCTGCGTGGTGAAATCAGTAAGCATATTGTCACCACCCCAACTCTTCCCGTGGGTTTCGTAACTCGACTAAGGGATTGAAGTGCCTACATATTATTGACTGAAGATTGATAATGGACACCAGCGTCATCATAGTGGACACACTACTGCCATCGTAAACTCGCTTGCGAAGCGTGGTGACTATGTAGGTAGGTCTTGGACCTACCCAAAATAATACCTATAGGGTAAACTTGCCTAAATCGTACTCCTGCCTAAATCGTACCCCATCAATATCTTGTGAATTGAAACTGCTGAAGCAGTGCAAGTTTTATAAAATTGAACAACTTGGTCGGTGTGTTACATCATCCGAGAAACAACCCCACAGTGCGACTCCATCGAAAATTATTCAATAAGTTATTAATTTCGCTGTTTTCGAGTACTAGTTAAGGTTGACTCTTAAGGATTTCAGTTTTGATCGCAATGAGCTATGTAAATTATAAGTATTTTGCTTAATTCTTTACTTATTTACGCTATTAATTACGAGAAATACTATCGTCAGCTTACCAACATTTTTTTTATACGACAACTTTTAAATCTTAGTTATCTTATGCCTAAATCGTACTCATCACTTTGTTCTATTTCGTACCGGTACGTTTTAGGAATAATCGTTTATTTGACTGTATATGATAAACATAAGCAATCGATAATTTGGTCAGGCTCATGTTGTAGGGATGAAACAAAATAAGAGACAATCATTTTTGTACCTACGCGATGAAGTCTGGATCCACTGACTTTGTGCTGGAGTCGAGAAATATGCTTGAACATTTTATTTTTGACAATGCCATCAAATTATGCAGTCCGACAAACAATTAAGGATTGAAAAAAAAAAATCATTAAAATGTTAGTTTTAAATCTGAAATAAGCAAGCAAGGAAGTCAGCAATATAATAAGATTAGTGGTTAAATAAATATTACTAATATCCCTGAATATCATTGGTTATGATTATGAAACTATAAATAATTATATAATCTTAATTTCCATACTAAGTTACCCCGGTACGATATAGGAATACAGAGGTACGATTTTGGAATACATAGTCTTAAATCTTACTTTTTCCACTTTTTTTAAATTTATTTATCTCAGAATATATTAAAGTTCAAAATTAATTTGTTATTTTAGTTTATTAGTAAATAAATAAAGATTCTTTTGATATCATACACATATTATTTTCTTATTTATATATCCTGATATTTAGCACTTTCTCTTAAGGGGTACGAATTAGGCAAGTTTCCCCTATTACGACCTTCTGCGTCCTTACGCATAAATAATAGGAGAGGCTATGTCCAGCAGTGGACTGATATAGGCTGATGATGTGTATGATATGAGGTAATAAACAGGGTGATTTTTTATTCAGTGGCCAAATGTGAAGGTGGATTTTGACCAAACGAGCATTTTATCCCCCACTCTACGAAGTCAATGAATTTCGACGAATCACGTTTTGTGTAACGAACGAATTTCGTAGAGTGGGGGATAGAAATGATAAAATGAGCGAATGCTCGTTTGGTCTAAATTCACATTTAGAGGGTTAATTCTGAGGTTATATTGATGAACTTTTACTATAGGAACGACATTGGATTCGAGAAAATAATCTAACATTTCAAACATTTCCGCCTACTAATATCTCAGTTTTCTATGGAACAGTGTATATTATCTACCTATATTCCTATACCTATATGCAATTTATGTCTCCATACACGGACATTTAAAAACAGATTGTAAATTACCTTAAACGCCTATCAAACATGTATACCCCGTATAAATATAAAATGAAATCATCACCAAAAGAATCGATTATAATACCGTTGCAGATTTAATCAAGAAAAAAATAAGATCACAAAAACTGCACTGTCATAATCACAATTGCTCATTGGTATGTGTCAGCGTTTAATGTCTATATGAAAAAATATAAAAGGAATATATAAATAAATTATAATAATGAGATCACCCAAATCTGATCTCAACATGGCTTACAGCTTCATTACAAGATTGTTTTTGCTGCTTGTAAGAACCGGTTTAGTGAAGACCACCTGCTGATGAATGACTATAAAACATGAATGAAAGTCATCGAAGTCATCGACATCTATGGGATACGTACAACCTTATTAGGTTTAGAAGTGCAGAAAGTCCAAATAGCAGAATCCGCACACCGAAATTTGTATGAAAATTGCACGGGGACATCCACCTTAAGTAAAAGCCAATTTAAAGCACTGCGCAGTGGCTGTGAATGAGTTAAAAAAAACTTATGTACGGAATATCACTACTTGATATTCACAAGTGCTTTACGGTGAAGGAAAACATCATAAGGAAACCTGCGTCTGCGAAGAAATTCAAGGGTGTATGTGAAGTCCCCAACAACCAATGGGCTAGTGGGACCACGTAAAATAGGCACGTTTGATGTCGAGTTGCGGAAACTGGCCAGAATACAATAAAAAAAGTCATAAGTTTGTTTGTCGGTGTGTGTTGATAATTACGAGATACAATAATGAATCTTCACATAAAATCTACGTTATTTATTAAATTTAGCAATAGCTTTCGGGCAAAGCATTCGCAGAAATAGGTGGCTTTTTGTTATTGGTAATTAAGTCAGGTAGCGAATCATGTTGAAACATAAAGCCCTCACGCAAGCCTATCAAAAGACCGGGATTTATAGGCCTGTGACAGAACCTAAATAAATAATACTTAATTCATTCTTTGTACCAAAACCTAAATTGTACAATATTTTGAAACTGAAATATGGCAGCACCATCTGTCACGCTATTCAAGAATGTCGATTCGATGTTCGAGGGATTCAAATAGGAGGCGGTTAGCACGTATTGCGTGTCCCTAATGCCGCGGCCACGACATTGGTCTAAGGCGACCGGCTTAGCGGAAAACCATACGTGCGAGAGGGAATACCCACATCGACATCCCGCTCCAACTCATGGCTTCGCTCGCCGCTGGTCGCCTTAGACCAATGTTGTGGCCGGGCTTTCAGAGTATAGACAAAGGCGTCTAGCCTTATAACAGGATGCATATACCCGAAAAATTCGACCCGTATCCGCTAAGCTGGTGGTTTAGTCATTAGCCACGAAAGCTGAGTACGTTGGTAACGTGGGTTCAAATCGCACCTCCGCGTTAGTAAATGATCACGCCTCTCACCATCACGTGTCATCTTTGATATTTTTTCCCAAATCAGCAAAAGAAATAAAACATTGGGGCTCAAGGGGGTAATATCGATGATCTAAGAAATCAATGGCTACATTTTTTATTTCGAATACCCACCCTATATTTGTTACTAACTTTTTAATAGGAGGCAAGCGAGCAGACGTATCGCCTGATGGAAAGGGATCACCATCGCCTATGGACACCCGCAACACCCGTGGTATTACAAGTGCGTTGCCGACATTTTAAGGTAGACAGATAGATAGATGGATAAAAACTTTATTTTCACCCACAATTTACAATGGCATGAAACGAACAATGAAAACTTAGGGATTAACATAATATAATTAATATTATCTAGGTACATTTTTTTTAATGTTGTGGCAAACGAACAGACGAATCGCCTGATGGAAAGCGATTAACGTTAATTTTTCTTAAAACTATTACAAAAAGAAGATCTAGGCCATGTATCGTTGAATAGAATGGGCGCTGGCTCAGCATGGTGATGCGGTGCCGCATCGCTGATATTTTGCCAGAACCCCAATGGACCCCAAGGATTGAAATACGCTCTTTTCTAGAAGTTTGAAGATCGTTTAGCACAGCTTACCTCCAATGACGAGACACTTGAGCACCAGCGTGTCACCCTCGTGGTAGGGGCCGATTTTGTCCTCAACCTTGTTATCCAGCTCATCGAAGAAGAACGGCTTGCTTGGCAGCACTGGAACCAAAATTATTTAAGTTATCAATCAATTATACAAATACATATTAACTGAGGTAGTGTGGTGACGGCAGTAAGAATACATTTATCACCACCCCAACTCCTCCTGCGGGTGTCGTAAAAGTCGACTAAGGGATTGAAGTGTCACTGACCATTATTTGACAAAAGATGGGCAGCAGCGTCATCATAGTGGACACTGCGAACGCCAATCCGCTTGCCCAGCTTGGCGATTATGGGCATTTACCTCCTAATGTCATCTGACACGACACATGCTGAGTGGCATCCTTTTTGGTGTTCACATCCTTACTGTTTGATACTTGTATTTATTGTTCTGTATTGTATGCCACCAAATAAACCATTCTTATTCTTATTCTTATTCTTATTCTAATGCGTCTATACGCATAGTTAATGGGAGAGCCCTACGTCCAGCAGTGGACTATCATAGGCTGATGATGATGATGATGATGATCATATTAACTGAATCTAAAAGCTACATAATGCATGCTAAAAATAATTGATAAAACGGGCTCTAACTAGCTCAGTGCTTCGTGGCAGGGTGCCAAGAAGGCTGGCGACATTGCCGCGTTGGACGGCAATGCCAATACGTTGCGCAAGGTACAAGGTAGTAACCAGACCTCCTGTCACCCGTCACCTACACGAGGCACTTTGACGGCAATTATACAATAACACTATAAAATAAACCTTAAATAATAATAGTCTGACGGTAAGCTTGTGATGTGGGTACTAAACGATGATACATGTAGGTAATAGATAGATACATAAAATAAAATAGTTGATAGCTGGGCGAGTATCGCCGTGTCTCTTTTATTTACACGGGAGTGCGTATCTTTTGTTCGTGTTTATAGCCGATAGTTCATAGCTTAGTTGCTCGCGGTGAGACCAGTGCCTAAGACGCTTGGAGGTATTCTTTAACCACGACTCGCGCTTGATAAATATGGCTGCAAATTTCGGCAATCATAATTTATATTTTGAGTTAGATTCCCTAATTGTATATTTAACTAACAAATAGTCACAACGGTGTCCTGAACGATCGTAATTGTATTTTAAATTAACAAATAGTCACAAGGGGTGTCCCGACGTTCAACAAACGCTGAGTGCATCCCTTTTGTCACGTACCGTGTGTCATGTTGTGTTTATCTTAATTAAATACATAGAATTGAGACTATACATATTGTGACAATGCGGCAATATGTTTTTCTTTATTTTTTTGGGTTGAGAGCAGCAAGTTAAAATAAATTTGTGTACATCACTCTGTAATTCCTAAAAAGGTGGTCTTAAAATAATCAAAACAGCTGCAGTTGATAGGCATATTTATGAGAAAAAGACGCGTCTTTTTAATGTTCTTTGTTTTCTAAACTGTACAATGTACACAAATTAAATCTAACTAACTTAACCTATATCTAAGATTGGCCCTTGTGGCATTATACCGAGGATGCTGGCGGCATTTGGTCGCCGTATCGCAACACTGATGCGTTGTGTGAGAAAGTCGCCAGTTCTTCGATCTTTAACCAGACGTTTCGCGATTTCAGCAAACAATTTACTTGCGCTGGGATCCCGTGACCCTAAAGTTTCTACGCCAAACGGTACAAAATCGTACTCTTTGCCGAGGCTCTTTTATTTATTACGTTTTTAAATTTCGGCATTTTCAGCCGCAGCATGTCTTAATATTTTTTTATAAAATGTTGTTTATTATTATTTAAATGTAAGGGTAAAAGTCAAATAATATGCTGATCTTGTTTTCTGCTGAATACTTTATGGTGTAGAATTGTTCTTGGATTAAATAAACTCAATCCTATGATTTCAAATATTGGGGAAAACATGTCTTTTCGTAGTTATATATTGTATCCCGCGGATAAAAATGCATTGCGGGTTTTGTTGAAAGATAGATGGGGTGTTTCGAGTGACGCCATGCATGGTTCGGGTAAAATACGATGGATATCGAATTTATTTTAGTGACGCAGTATGTGCCTACATAATACAGGATGTGGTCGTTAATTGTGGCCAGGCGACTACGATCAAATAAAACATGGAAGCCGCACGCCATATTAACACGTTCAATGCGGCAGTCCATTTCGTGTACTTTACATTGGAGCTGTATCAGGTACATTAGACCTGTTTCTGAACTTTTCATTGTAGCGTCATAGGGTCGTATGGATCTGTTCGAGGTGCATGTCTTTAAGTTTAATTTACTGGCTAGTAGTAATGATTCCTTTCTTTTTTTTGGTTCTAATACACTTTCGATGAACACATCAACATATAACTTCAGCCGTTTCTAGATCTAAGAATTAGAAGATTATTAAATCTGCAAAATAATTTTTCAGATCCATTCGACCCTATATCCGCACTGAATGATTAACTTATCGATAAAAGTTTAGGGCTGTGAAAGTAAAATATCGATAAACTTTAGACGTGTTTTATTCGAAGTAAAACAAAACTTGAAACCAACGTTAAAAAAAATCACCGAAATTAAACAAAACTAGAAAAACTAGATGTAACTAAAGACCGAAGAGCTGGCGACTTCCTCGCACAACGCATCAGTATTGCGATACAGCGAGGAAATGCCGCCAGCATCCTCGGTACAATGCCACAAGGGCCAATCTTAGATATAGGTTAGGTTAAGTAGATTAGTTAGATTTAATCTATGTACATAAATTGTAGTTTTGAAAATAAATATATTAAAAAAAGAAAAAAATAAAACACAAACAATATTTTGCAAATTTATATTGCTGCGTTCTGGTGGGATGGACACATTTTCTAATATTTGTATTTTTTTGCTTTTTGGATTAGTGGGCGTCGATAAAGGCGAATCAGATGCATTTTGAGAAATGGTTAGTGTGTCCGGTGGTCGGACTTGTATATATGTTATTATTTGTACTCACTTTACTACGCAGTCGATAAACTGGTGTCAAAGGCGCAGGTCTATCTGGTGGTCTGGTATCAACATCTGCATCATTTCTTCGACGTTTGACGTCCCCAATGGACATAAAAAGCATTCGTCTGGACCGCTTCATGATAAGACCCAAACACAGCTAACCCACCGAACAACTGTTCAATAATGTTTATTGCACTCGAGATTGCACGTTTTTTTCGCGTAGTACCTACAAAATGTCGACTAAAGGCGGCACTAGACAAACTAATCATAATCCTGGTGCGTTTAGCGGGTCATCGGGTATCAGGTCGAAAGGACCTGATATCCGCACTAGGTGCAAAAATTTTCTTTTCTGTCGGTATCAGATACACTTTTATTGTACCGATGAAATATATTCGAAGAGACAATTCCAAAAATATATTTGTCTCATTTCTACTCCTTTGCAAATAGAAGATACATGTCCCGCACCAGCGGTAGGAACAGTATTTTTAATGCCGCCCCGCGGGATAGTTTACCATCGGATCTTTTAGACCTGATACCGCAATGAACGTGTTAAATTGCCTTTCAAAAACGATCCCGTATTTTAGTTGAAAAGTGTCACCCCCTCTTCAATGCATCACGGTAATGAGTGTCAATATCAACCTATATAAACTTAAACCGCCTTTTAAAAATAGTTGTGATTGGTTCATCAAAGTTTCGATTGGCTATATTCTATAAGCATTTGTCAAAGTTGTTGCGCCGAAATATGCGCGGTGTTAAGAAAAGCGCTATGTCCTGCCTATCTTGGCACAATTGAACAAGTGCTTTTGGGGGTATTTTTGAGCTGGCGTTAGACGTCCATATTATATGTATATGGTCGCAGCCAGGCGATAATTCCGTAAATATAACAGCTTTCAAAAGTTTACAAGTCAATATGGAGCTACCTGGTATTTATATCGCTTTTGTATAATTCGAGCCAAAAAAATATTTTTTTATGGAACGTTTTAAGAATAACATAAACGTTGATTTCAAATGACAACGGAATATGTCAAAATAAGTAACATTAGGATACTTAAAGGTTACAATATACTTCAAATCACATCTTCTGGGTGGACGTTCTGCGCTGAGTTGGCCAAACCGTGGTTTCCACTCGAGCACCTTTCGAACGCATCAGCCACTTGCTCTGCGTGCAATGTGGCCGGCCCATTGCCACTTCGCTTGCTAATCTGGAGGGCTAATATCGGTGACTTTTGTTCGATTACGGATCTCCTCATATCTGATTTAATCACTTAGACAATCCCCGGAATAATCCTCCCCATAGCTCGTTGAGTGACTTTGAGCTTTGAGATGATGCCGATAGCGAAGGACCACGTTTCGCCGCCGAAAGTCACACACATTAATTACTAAGTAGGTGTAGGTACTATCGACAAAATTGAATCCTGACCCACAATAGGAGCTCGTCATAGTAACTTTGAAAATAAAATTGCTGCATCTGACGTACAATTTGACTTTCAATGTTACTATGACAAGCTCTTTTTGTGGGTCAGGATTCAATTTTGTCGATAGTACGATTCAATAACTTCGAGTGCCGAGCTTTCAATAGACACTGGGGTGGGCGCAAAATTGGCATTTGACATTAGTTTCGTCTTGTCCATGTTCAAGACATTAAATCTGTATTCGAGACGGTTCGTGACGACCCTCGAAAACAGCTTATAAACAAGGCTCAGAAGCGAGATGGGTCTGTAATTCCCCAAAAGGCTATTATCACCTTTTAAAAGAATAGCACCACCTTGTCTCTGCTTCACGCATCAGGGGTTTCATCCTCAGACATGACGGAATTAAAGAGCCCCTGGAGAACTTAATGCACCAATGCTTCACCGCTCTCAGAAGCTCTGAAGTGACTCCGTTGCCTGGCGCCTTGTTGTTTTTACGTTGCTTCAGAGCCATTCTAATTTCACAGAGACTGATGTCCGGGATATCTTCGGTGTGATGTCGGGACAGCTTGGCTCTTAGATCTCCTAAGCCGTCAACGGGCCTTGCCGACGAGTATAACTGTCTATAGAACCTCTGTATCTCACCCAAAAACCTCTGCTTTCGTGAACGCCAGCATTATTCAGTATACATTAGTATGTAAACGTAAATCATAAGTTGATATGTATCCCGAGCAAAGCAGTATTTAGTTCCCTAGTTCGGCAGAAGTCCTAAATTCAGAACTAATCTGATTATCAGAGAGTATAATTAATGCGTTGCACGCGGGCGTTATTACTAATCTACCCATACGTTATCTATAATAAAGTCGCCATCAGATATATCGGTACGGCCAGGGTTCTCATAAATATCTGAGCAGGATGCTTAGTCAAGTTGCCAATCACTAACGCTTAGTAGCGTATCGTAGTTTTCCCTCTCTGTCACTCTTTCATATTCGTGCGACGAAGACTTTCGTTTACGATTGACGATTAAGCGTTAGCGATTGGCAACTTGTTTAAGCACCCAGGCCTTTACGTAATGGAGACCATGTTCAGATATTTTTAAGCACCGTCGTCATCATCATCCTCAGCCTATGTTAGTCCACTGGTAGACGTAGGCCTCTCTTATTAACTATGCGTATAGACGCATTAGGAGGTAAATGCCCATAATCGTCACGCTGGGTAATGGACGTTGGGCCGGGAAGCTTAGAGAGTGCTTAGACAAGTTGCCAATCGCTAACGCTTCATCGTCAATCGTAAACGAAAGGCAGCTAACTGTCTGTCGTACTAATATGAATGAGTGACAGAGAGGGAAAACTACGATACGCTACTAAGCGTTAGCGATTGGCAACTTGGCTAAGCATCGTGGTCGCTCCGAAATACAGAAATTTGATTGCAACTGTGTCTTTAACATGAGTTGTGGCTTGTGATAAGATAACAGTTTCGACTGCGTAACTTATTTTACAGTGTGCTTACCATGAGTTGTCACCGTGAGTTTAACGCAGATTTACTTTCTGTCCATCTCGCTCATACTCACGCATTGGTACGAGCGAGAGGGATAGAAATAATTGGCAATCAAAGAGGACAAGCGGGAAGAATAAAAACTGAATTATTTACTTACGCAAGACGTTAATATTCAACTCAACTGACCCTACTTTTTTAGTTATATCTTTGATTACTGCTACATTATTATGCTATTACAGAGTTCAGAAATATCACTTTAAAATCACCAAAAAAATAAAAATAAACTTTACACCCAACACCATCAATAATTGAAAGTTGCAAACCACTAAAATAAAGTCCACACATTCGTGGAGAGCGTTTCAAGTACTTTAAAATGCAAAACATTGCCAACATCCTTTAAAATTTAACGATGTTTCGGCGGAAATTGCAAATACTTATGTGCAAATCTACTAAATACGAATTTGGATATATTTACTATGTAAGCTAAGCTTGCAAATAATTGGATTCCATCTGAGGTTCAAATTGATTATCTAGTCATTATATTTGTCTTATTTTGTTTTTGCACTAAGATGTACTTCCCAACATTGACTTTATCAATACAAGTTCCTATCATATAGCAACTTTTCAACGAGTTTTCATTAAGAGAGCGTTTTAACGAGTAAGAATCCAGTTATCCCCGAAAAAACATCATGAAACCTATAATAGAAGCTGTGAAAATATCTGCAACTAATTTGATTGGACCTTTTATAAACAACAACAATTTTTATCAGCGGAATCTTTATGAACATTAGCAGTGTCATATTTCCTCTGTTCTAATGTTTGAATTGGATTTAACTATTACAAATTGACCATTTTAATGTGGGTCGCTAATATACAATAATTATAGATCGCCAGCCAAAAGCGTTTCTAAACATACCTACTTTATTCCAACTTCCTACGGTCTACAATCGTTTGTTCAGTGTTGACAGTTATTTTAAATATAAAAGATAATAAACTATAATTCAACATACATCCAAACAACCAATTAAGCCGTCGTATTTACTGTAGTAGCTCATTTATAATCTCGTAATTATACCGGTCTCCGAAATTATTACTTATATCGATAATATCCATGGGAATTAATTTAGGTTTCCGCACACTGACGATTTTTATCGGCTACTAAATGCATGGCGTAGGTGCCTAGTTCTTTATGAATTATAAAATGCTTGTGTGGTGAAGTTGTCACCATCCTAACTCTGGCCGTGTAGTAAGCCGACTATAGGATTGAAGGGACAGGATGCTTAGCCAAGTTGCCAAGCGCTTGCGCTTAGTAGCGTATCGTAGTTTTCCCTCTCTGTCACACTTTCATATCAGTGCGACAAAGACAGACAGCTGCCTTTCGTTTACGATTGATGATTAAGCGTTAGCGATTGGCAACTTGTCTAAGCACCCTGACAATTCAACGATTGGCAGCGTCATCAAAGTGGATACACTACTGCGTTCGCCAGCCCGCGTGCCCAGCATGACGATTATGGTCATTTACTTCCTAATGCGTCCATACTTAGTTGATAGAAGAGGTCTACGTCCAGCAGTGGACTGAGATAGGCTGATACGTGTGTATCTTTTGTAAATTATGAGTGATTGATTTCTTTAATTACTAATTCGTAACGTCAGGAAGGTGAGTTTACACCAAACGACCGAATGCTCATTCTATCTCCCACTCTACGAAATCAATGAATTTTGACGAATAACGTAAATTTGTGTACGAATTTCGTAGACCGGGGATAGAATGAGCATTCGCACGTTTGGTGTACACTCACCTTCCTGACGTTACGAATTAAAACTTAAAAGAAATCAACCAATGATAATTTACAATACAATAGATAAGTTAAATCCCGAATGCGTTTAGCTCGCGATTGCGTCGACAGTATGCAGCCGGCCTAACACGCGCCAGGTGTACCGGGATCCCGGAAACTGATTGGACGCATCGACGTGACTGATGTCTGTTTGCCGTATGTGTTTGGTTTGTACGATTAATGTTTTTAGCGCGCCCGTAATTGAAGCTTTCATGTCAGATTATATTTAAAACTTTGCTGCAATGGGGTTTTATACTTATCTTTACACTTTTGACACGTACTTAACTTATGTCTGTTTTCTTTGTTTGAGTTGGTTGATGTTCTTTGGTGATTGATGTGTTTGTAAAAAAACGACTTTCCCATAGTAGTCAAATTAGCTTTTTGTGTTTCACGGAAAAGGAAATTTTTTATCGCATTTTCAAATTCGCTCGTCGTTTTGTTTCAAGTTAAATTATCTTTGTAAGTATCAGGTTTCTGCACTCTAGTAGTTGTAGTTTGTATTAACTGCATTAAGTATAATTATTAGTAATAATCTAAAATTAATTGTAATAAATTATTGTTGGTGGTTTTACGGCGAGCAAAATAGCAGATGTAACATGGATTATTTTAAAAGTTGTTACTTTTAATTTATTAAACCGTCACCATATCGTGCCTAGTCGAAATCTTCGATGTTTCACGTTTACTATAAAGTCGCCAGAAAAACAGACTGGTATCAGTGTGTTGAGTGCCTAATTGTCTATGTGTTTTCGATATCGATGGTCTTCTCAAAATTGCAGTTATGAAAAAAAAATGTCACCGCGACTTCTGTAAATAAATATATATATAAATATTTATCACTGCAATTTATTATATTATGGTAATAGTGCATAAAAATATATACACCCGGGTCGCGTTTTATAAAATTACAATTTACATTTTCGCTGTTTGCCTCTCTTTCTAGCCAATTATGTGCGTGCGTTAGAGGCAAACAGCGAAATAGTAAAATGTAATTTTATAAAACGCGACTCATGCATTTCACCAGTCATTGAAAACGTTGGAAGTAAGTAAAAGTCATACTGAGCATCTCTAATACCTACCTCAATGTTGAAAAAACAAATCTTTTTCATACGTTTTGGTTGTTAGATTTTGCCTTTATGGCAGAGGTAGTAGTAAGTAGTAGACCACTATTCAAATAAGGAATGTCTAATACCTATATACGAGTATGTACCTACAGTCTACTCTGTTATTTTAATACTGTCATTTTAATATCTCGAATACAATAACGAAGCTTACGTTAGTCTCTGACAAAAGGTTCGGAATCCCAAATAGAGCCCCAGGGAAATCAAAATACAGGTAAAGTCTGTTTATTAATTAAAACTTCTTAATCCATTTCACGTAAATGTGTGGAAAGTTCTCATTAAAGGTTTTGCTGAATTAATCATTGAACAATAGGGAAGTATATTAATGCTTTTAGTGAAAAGGGTTTGTCAGAAAACTTTGTCGGATTCACGTTTTTGGAAAGATACAAAGGGTTTTGTAAATTTTGTAATCGATATTTCGCTTTCATAAATAACGTTATAGATTAAAGGCAAGAAAAGGAAGAGCAAGTATAATAAGATGCTTGAAAGTTGAGGAAAAGTTAGCAGTCGTGTTCTGAATTTGGCACAAAAAAGTCTAAGTACTTACATAAGTTCAAGCCTTCTTAGAGCTCAATAAGGTTGTCCTAATGATTTTAGTTTAGGTTTTTTCGAAATGTGGCTGTTAAAAGTTGTTAAGATTAGGTATTGGATGATTTTGGCGTTTTTATACGAAATACCTTGACGGCCCTCGACCCCGCGGCAGACCAAAGAAGCGAAGGCTAGATGTCGTGAAGGCTGACATGAGTGTGAATGGGCTTGCAGTAGAAGATGCCCAGGATCACGCAAAGTGGAGGAAATGTAGCAGGAAAGCGGACCCTGGCCAAGGTCGGGATAACGCTAGGTAGAAGAAGAAAAAGATACAAACTGGCAGAAAGCGACAAAGATGATTATACTGAATTTCCTCAATAGACTTATACTCGTATGTGAGACGGTTTTTTATTCTAAGCTCTATAGCGAGCTTCAGAGGTTTCCTATGAAAATGCAGATTGATTCTGGTAATCAAAATCAAAATCAAATCAAAAAATCAAAATAATTTATTTGTTAAACATAGGTACAATTACAGATCTTCAGTACAATGACGGTTTCACTATGTTTTACGATGTAATATGGTATATAAATAGCTGCAATTGCATGGCATGCAGCGTGGCCAAATTGATACATTATTAAACTACGATAATAATTATTTATTACAATTACAGAAATTAAGAACTATTAGGAATTATTCTTACATTTATATCATTAATAATTAGGTTTGTTGCTGAGTGGTAAAATTTTGATATTCCTTAACGCTATAAAAACAGTTTTCTAACAGAAAGCTTTTTAAAGCGTTTTTATATTTCGAGTCATTTAAACATTTTATTCCGTTAGGCAAGCTATTGTACAGAACTATACACATATTATAGGAATTTCGTTTGTATATATCCGATTGACATCTAGGATGGTGCAAAAGGTTTTGATATTGCGTTCTTTGACTTGTGAAGAATTTAGATCTCATTTTGAACAGATC
Organism: Thaumatotibia leucotreta; assembly: GCA_025490895.1. Taxonomy (NCBI): domain Eukaryota; kingdom Metazoa; phylum Arthropoda; class Insecta; order Lepidoptera; family Tortricidae; genus Thaumatotibia; species Thaumatotibia leucotreta. The sequence goes on along the minus strand of JALPQI010010323.1, from coordinate 4,919 downwards.
TGGGCGGGTTTTAACAAGTAAGCATGCTTTTTTGATGAACATACATGGTAGTGGTAGTATTTTTAATTTTTTAAAAAGCGGCTGACAGTGGTCATCCACCCAAGCCAACATAATTGCCCGAACACATTTTTTTTGAACTATAAATGCTCTTTCGACATCTACTGAATTGCCCCACAATAGTAGACCATAACTTAGCACCGATGATACTACGCCATAATAGGCTGTAAGTGTTGTCTCGAGATTTACAGTACTCCTTAGTTTTCTTAATGCATAAATAAATCTAGTAAGCCTGTTACAGACGTTATTTACATGGTCCTTCCAACTAAGGTGCTGGTCAATATACAGTCCTAAAAATTTTAGACTATCACATTTTACTATGTCAAAATTATTACAATTGATATTTAATTGAATTGGTGTACTATTATATGGGTAGTATTGAATAAAGAATGTCTTAGTTAAATTAATGTTTAAATTATTATTACCTGTCCAATTATTAATGTCAGCCAAAGATTAGTTAACTATAGTTTCGTATGTATCAACATTCTCGCCTTTTACTAAAATTGTTGTATCATCCGCGAAAAGGATACACTTATGCGAGGTAGCCAGAGGGAGATCATTAACGTAAACTAGGAATAAAAGAGGTCCTAAATTGCTTCCCTGGGGAACGCCGGACTTGACTTCACGAAAATCTGAGCGATATTTGATTTTAACGTAGCTATTCCCCCACTTTTCTATTTTGACAATTTCAGTGGCCTGTTGTCTGTGAGACAAATAGCTTTCAATCCATAACAATGCTGGTCCTCTAATGCCATGGCACTCTAATTTTGCAAGGAGTTCGTTATGTTCAACACAGTCAAAAGCTTTACTTAAGTCTAAAAATACTGAAAATATTGGAGATTTACTGTTTAGACATTCTGATACATACTTTACTAAATCAAAGCTACTTTACTAATATATTTGGTCCCAACAAATATTGTTGACGTAATTAGCTGATTGGGCATTGATTTTATAACATTTTGTGGTTTTGTGATACAGATTTTTTTTTCTCCATATAGACCCTATTCAAATAACATCACATCTTCACAGGCGCGGATCCAGGACTTCGTTGAGGGGGGGGAGCACTGCCCTATGATTGACCCCCCCCCTGGATCTGCGCCTGCATCATCAGCCTATATCAGTCCACTGCTGAATAAAGCACTCCGACTACGCGTATGGACACAATAGGAGGTAAATGCCCATAATCGCCACGCTGGGCAAGCTGGTTGGCGATCGCAGTACTGTGTCCACTATGATGCTGCTACCCATCATCAATCTTTGATAAAATAATAGTCACTGACACTTCAATCCTTCAGTCAACTTTCACGACACCCTCGGGAGGAGTTGGGGTTGTCTACTCTTACTGCTGATTTTATCACTACACGGGTATGGTGTCCTCGATCGAAATTCAATTTTATTTTAAAGTTTTTTGAATTTGTAATGGATTGACGACTATATAATACACGGTTGTCGAACTGAAGATTGATCTCTAAAACAGGCGCGCAAAAGTCACTGGTATTAAAAATAATTACTATAACTTTGTTCATTTCATGGGAATTTACTTGGAACTATTTTTTTTTATTTATTTTAGATAACAATATTCCTAAAGTATATAATGGTTTTTAAAATAAATAAACCTATAAATATATTGAAAATTAAATGCGCGTATCTATTTTGTCAATTCGTCAAACCTTCCGCTCAGCGCTGCCATCTCATCTCCCCATAGTGGCAGAAAAAGTATCAAAAACCCTCATTGAGGTGAAGCATCTCCACTCACTGTAACTCAGAGATCTACGAATAACAAAGGATTAAGACAAAATAAATCCTGTAGACGAACTTACCCGACAGACGATTTTCGCAGAAATGACCTTAATCTATATTTAATTAGAAAATTGAAAATAAATCATCACCAAGTAATAAATTAGCAAGTAGATGATTAATTACTCCTCGTAGAGAAGCAAGCGATGACCTCAGATGACCCCGGATAAGCCTAATTGATCACTTGTGAATCTGATAAAAACTGATTGTACAGATAAATTACTTAGATGATGAGATGACCAAAACTCCCTAAGTAACAAATGCTTACCTGTAATAAACCGCGTATCTTAGTTCAGATTCAATAGGTAGTGACAGTTTTCATAGTGAGTTTTGTTTGTTAGACGACGATATACGATATACAGGCAGTAATTAATTAATTAAGTCGTATGGCTAACCGGATTGTCCGTCAAATGCCCGAAAAAATTGCTAGGTACTTGTGTTCTATGTAAATAAATTTACTAATTGGCCCCGTTTGTGAATGAAATTAAAAACGATTCATTGTATGTTTGTGTATAAGCATTCATTATAAAATTTGCATTCATTATTACTGTTGAGATTTTTTATCGGTGAACACTTAATTTTAAAAAGAACTGCGTAATAGATATAACAAAATTATGATAACGACTAAACAGTTTTGTTTATAAACAGTTTTTACAAACAATGACTGCGTCGTTGCGCCTGTAAAAACCGACATGTGGTGGATTTTAATTAATACAATTAATATACGTAATCTTTGTGTATAGTTGCTAGGTTATTATTTCATTGTCATAATTCAATCGCATAGCGGATTTTACAGGCGTAACGACGCAATGTCTCTCAATTAGTTAGTACCACACATTATCTGGAGAGCACTGTTCTGCCGTCATAACGTAAAAGGGCACATTTAACATTTGGTTAAAATTGCAAAAATTGACTTTGAATATTTTACTGTTTCTTGGTAAATACAGGTATATAAACGCACAGTAGTATCATTATTTTGAATGAGGAAACTTTCGTGAACAATAAATTGGTTCTTCTGTAAACAATTTTTTTATTTTCATTTAATTTGTGTGAGATAAATGAAGGAAATCTATTTTACTTAGTATATTAAATCGTGCAAAAATACTGTTGCAAAACATAAAAGGCATAACTAACCAAATGAGCCTTTTTATTCTAACACATTCAAGCAGTTCATTGACACTGTTCCTAAATAAATATGCTCATAAAAAAACACTTAAAGAAATGTGTAATGGTATTGAAGATTATACTTATTTTATAACAAACATTATAACATTAAATAGGTATATAAAACAGACTTTGTCCCGGGATATCGTAGTTAGTCAACCGACTTCGAAATCGTGGACAAAAACTAGTATGAGTAACAATTGTAACATTCATGAATCACAAACACTCATTCATCATAGTTAGGGATACTATGGATCGTAAAACATTTTATTTATATGACTGCGTTTTAGTGTTCTTCGACAGAGTTATATATGGCGTCTACATTCTCTGCATGGAATGATTCACACTTTAGAAGCGATTAGCAGTTTAAGAGCCCTTTACATCGTTTCGTTAACGAACCGGCAGTAAGAATTTCGGCCGTGTGGTGACGGCAGTAAGAATACATTTGTCACCACCCCAACTCCTCCTTCGGGTGTCGTAAGAGTGAGTCTATATTAATTCGCATAATTTATTACGCATACTTCAAATTGGCATAGCGTTGTTAAGCATACTATTTAAGTGGCATAAGCATAATTTCGCATAAACGATTACGCATAATGTATTTAGGTATAACGTAAACTATCATAACGATGATTTGGAATAATTAGGATGAGCATAATACTAATTGGTATACTTAATGAAAGGTATAAAATATAATAGATAAAATAATGATGACCGATCATAGATTGCGTAGCGAAACCGATACTAAATACCTAATATTTTTGCCAAGATACTAATATTATTATGTACTATATATTGCTTCCAATTTAAAACTAGTTTAGATTTTTTTACTTGTGCGTTGTGCGACGTGCGTAGGTATAACAGTTAATGTTTAGGTCTTGACATATTTTATTGACTGGCATACATGTATACCTACTTATATTTTTATAGTAAATATTGATTATTTTAATTATTACACACATTTTTACCCTATTTTATTTTACACATTTAAAATGTTCATAAATACGGCGTGTGTATTTTATACGGGATACAGTTATTGTTTTGTGATCGTAGAAATCATGGTATAGGTAAATAGATCCTATTTTAAGCATCATTAAAATATACGCCCGTATTATATAGGTACACACTCTGTACTGTGCGCCTCATGCGCCTACCAAGATGTGATTTCTTTACTAATAAAATAGATTATTAAGTACCTAATGTTTTATTTAATTGATTGTATCTGACGTGTTCATTAGGATGTGTAGGAGCTATCGACGAAAGCTAGGCTTCAACTTCGCTTCGTCGCTCCTGATTATTAGTCTTTTGAACTTAACCTTACTGTCTTGATTTTACGCTGATCTGCCTCATTCGCTTGATTTCTAAGTTTATGCTAATCCATATTAGGACGAATAAAGTTATATTTAATAATGTTATGCACATTTCAATTATGCATAATCAGTAATATGCGTATTAAGCATTATGGAATTTTATTATTTTGCCTATTCAATATTATGCTTAATAATTTATGCCAAATCCGTTATGCGAATTCATATTAGGACTATTAACATTAGGCATATTAAAGGGGACCCCGTAAGAGTCGACTAAGGGATTGAAGTGTCACTGACCATTATTTGACAAAATATTGATGATGGGCAGCAGCGTCATTATAGTGGACACATTACTGCGATCGCCAATCCGCTTGCCCAGCGTGGCGATTATGGGCATTTACCTCCTAATGCGTCTATAGGAGAGCCCTACGTCCAGCAGTGGAATATCATGGGCTGATGATGATGTTACCGGACCAGACACAACGCGTGCAAGGAAAATTACATTTCGATGCAAGTGCAAAAACATTTTATTTCGACGAGGGTCAAAGTTGGGGTCCGAGTAAAACGAGGGCGACAATCAACCGAGTTAAA